>JAWRVZ010000054.1:997500-1117500 GCA_037043235.1 Rhodeus uyekii | reverse complement strand
CTCCCGTTTCTCCTGAAACCGGGATTCTGCTCAGACCTCAGAGAGCCGGTTTGTTTTGAGCTCGGCGGAGCAGAATTAATCTGAGACAAAGCCCAGCTCTGTGAACTGTAATTGCATTCCTATTAGCCAACATATTTCAAAGAATGCATGAGAAATGAGTGTGAACTTTGAGCTGATTAGTTGAGTATTATTATCTATTAAATGTCACAGTGCTGCTTCCATTCCGCGCAACAAAAACTGCAAATCCACCTGAAATTGATCTTGAGGCTTCCGGTTATTTCAGCTGTCATGCTGCTTGATATTGCAAACTGCTATTTGTTGTCTTTCTATACATAAACACTTGTGAATATGAGCCATTGAAGTCACTTGTAGCAGATTACCTGAACCACACATTGAAAGTATTGATTGTATTCACTAAAAAAGTGTCATTCAGTTTGGCCTCTATAGTGCTGGCAGTCAATCGCTCCCCCTGTGTGTGTGTGTGTGTGTTCGTTGTTTGTGTGCGTCTGTGTGATTAATCTGCAGTTTTGCATATAGATTGGATTTGGGCTGAACTCAAGGCGGCATTTCATGTCAAAATGTTCTGTCACAATCCATGCTTTCTGCGCTTTATTGCTGAGCATAGACAGATATTACATAAGGCAATCCCAGTAATGCATCCTGGGCAGGGATTGGGGGTTAGGAGTAGTTACTCAACACTAACCCACCGGATACGGCTTATACTGAGACTCTCACATCAAATGATGAACAGCAAAATGAAAGGCACTTTTTTTTAAAGGCACAAGATTTATGCGATGTGAAACAAATCAGAGTGCTTTTATTTGTTGAGTGATAAGATTGAATGTTGAAGTCGGTGTTAATCAATCCATCCCAATCCATTTTACTTCTGGAATAAGATGTATTTATGAGTGCAACAATCAACAGATGTAGGGTGGGATTTTACAGGGCAGGAATTCAGTGGATCACGTAAAGTGACCATCAATTGCAATTGCAGTAATTATCGGCTCATAAATAACGATCCGCTTATTGGTTAATATTGTGCATCTCTCAATGAATCAGTAACAACAAGACCAGAAACATGCTTTTAAATTTGAGTTGCCTTACCAAAATCAGAACCAAAAACAAACAGATGCCGGTTATTTCTGTAGCGCTTTTAATGAGCCTGACATGGAGAGCTGTGGATATCTGCTGTCAGAGCAATCATGAACACACATGAAGCATTGCATCTGAATATCTGTGCATGAGAGGAAGTGCAGTCGCAGGTGAAGAGAGAATCACACTCTCCTTTCATCTCTGTCAAAGACACTGATGTTTTGTCTTTCCTTCTTTAGACTGATTTGAAAACAACTTTGAGACCGTTTTTACAGGGTCAACTTTGTATAACAGTGCTTATGTATGTTGCCATATATATATACTATAGTATAATGTTCATATCTTCAGGGACACTTCACCCAAACATTCACGGTTCATAGTTCTTCACCCTCATGTTGTTCCAAACCGCTATACTGTTATTTATTCATGGAACACACACAAGGAAAATTCACAAAGCTCTTTTTGATTCCAGGCTCTCAAGCTCCAAAAAATCACTGTAAAAGTAGAAAAAGAACATTCTGGTAAAATTCTCTCAATGTTATTAACAAACATTATATTACTTATTATAACGTATTATTTATAGATTGTTGAGATGTGTGTGTGTGTGTGTGTGTGTGTGTGTGTGTGCGTGTGTGTGTGTGTGTGTGTGTGTGAGGAGTGTGTTTGAGAGTGTGAGTGAGGAGTGTGTGAGAGTGAGTGTGAGAGTGTGTGTGATATAGAGTGTGAGAGAGAGAGTGTGAGGAGTGTGAGGAGTGTGAGGAGTGTGAGGAGTGTGAGTGAGTGTGAGTGAGTGTGTAAGAGTGTGAGAGTGTGTGAGTGAGAGTGTGAGGAGTGTGTGAGTGTGTGTGAGGAGTGTGTGTGTGTGTGTGTGTGTGTGTGTGTGTGTGTGTGTGTGTGTGTGTGTGTGTGTGTGTGTGTGAGTGTGAGAAGTGTGTGAGAGTGTGTGAGACTGTGTGAGGAGTGTGTGTGAGAGTGTTTGAGTTTACAGACAAATAAACAGTTTACAGAAAACAGCATTCAAGTTTTTGTTTTGGGTGAACTACTTCTTAATTTAAGACTGATGAAGAAGCCATTTTTAGAAATGCAAAAGTTCACTGAAGCCCAGAGAAAGCAGTCGCCCAATCCCATGTCTTTCCTCCTCCGCAGTAATTTCTCCAGCACTTCAGATCGTCAGTCTGCGCCTCCTGCTAGAAACTTGTGATGAATCCTTTCCAATTTTACTTTCCGCTGTGTGGAAGAGAGTCAATCAGTGCATTGTGCTGCAGAAAAAATTAGCCCTGAAAAAAATTCAAATTGTGGAAAATGGCTGCTCTTTAACAAGAAAGAGATTTGAATATACCATCAACTAATCTAAATACCATTAAACAGTTGATGGGAAAAATGAATCACTCCTTCAGATTCTAATATTTGTTATTTTGCATGCATTGAAGCTTGTATCTTGCATTACTGTAACGGGACTGCTACAAATCCACATGCATTGATGAGATGCGCTCCCTCTTTCTGAGCAGTGATTCCCAGGGAAATTTTTGTTTCTGACAGCACAATAACATGAAAGGAACCTCTGGAGGAACGGTGGCCATAAACAGCACCTGATGTGTTTTTGATGTAGCGCTTTCAATGTTTGGACCCAAGGGCCATCAGTTTAAATCAGCCGTTCAGAAAATGACCCAACACAGAAATATCGAGAACACAGCAGATGTTGACATCCACGTTATTTAATCAACAGTGGATGGGAGATGAGTCTGTTGGAAATTGACACACAACTTGAGTGAGTGTGAGAGTGAGAGTGAGAGTGAGTGTGAGTGTGAGTGTGAGAGTGAGAGTGAGAGTGAGTGTGAGAGTGAGTGAAAATGCGAGTGTTAGAGGGAGTGCGAGTGTCAGAGTGAGTGTGAGTGTCAGAGTGAGAGTGAGTGTGAGAGTGAGTGTGAGAGTGAGATTGAGTGTGAGAGTGAGAGTGAGTGTGAGAGTGAGAGTGAAAGTGCGAGTGTCAGAGGGAATGCGAGTGTCAGAGTGAGTGTGAGTGTCAGAGTGAGTGTGAGTGTGAGAGTGAGAGTGAGAGTGAGTGAAAGTGCGAGTGTTAGAGGGAGTGCGAGTGTCAGAGTGAGTGTGAGTGTGAGAGTGAGAGTGAGAGTGAGTGAAAGTGCGAGTGTTAGAGGGAGTGCGAGTGTCAGAGTGAGTGTGAGTGTCAGAGTGAGTGTGAGTGTGAGAGTGAGTGTGAGAGTGAGAGTGAAAGTGCGAGTGTCAGAGGGAGTGCGAGTGTCAGAGTGAGTGTGAGTGTCAGAGTGAGAGTGAGTGTGAGAGTGAGTTTGAGTGTGAGAGTGAGTGTGAGTGTGAGAGTGAGAGTGAAAGTGCGAGTGTCAGAGGGAGTGCGAGTGTCAGAGTGAGTGTGAGTGTCAGAGTGAGTGTGAGTGTGAGAGTGAGAGTGAAAGTGCGAGTGTCAGAGTGAGTGTGAGAGTGAAAGTGAGTGTGAGAGTGAGTGTGAGTGTGAGTGTGAGTGTCAGAGTGAGAGTGAGAGTGAGTGTGAGTGTGAGAGTGAAAGTGCGAGTGTTAGAGGGAGTACGAGTGTCAGAGTGAGTGTGAGTGTCAGAGTGAGTGTGAGTGTGAGTGTGAGTGTGAGTGTGAGAGTGAGAGTGAGTGTGAGAGTGAGTGTGAGTGTGAGAGTGAGTGTGAGAGTGAAAGTGCGAGTGTCAGAGGGAGTGCGAGTGTCAGAGTGAGTGTGAGAGTGAGAGTGAGAGTGAGTGTGAGTGTGAGTGTGAGTGTGAGTGTGAGTGTGAGAGTGAGAGTGAGTGTGAGAGTGAGTGTGAGAGTGAAAGTGCGAGTGTCAGAGGGAGTGCGAGTGTCAGAGTGAGTGTCAGAGTGAGAGTGAGAGTGAGAGTGAGTGTGAGTGTGAGTGTGAGTGTGAGTGTTAGAGGGAGTGCGAGTGTCAGAGTGAGTGTGAGTGTCAGAGTGAGTGTGAGTGTGAGTGTGAGAGTGAGTGTGAGAGTGAGTGTGAGAGTGAAAGTGCGAGTGTCAGAGGGAGTGCGAGTGTCAGAGTGAGAGTGAGTGTGAGAGTGAGTGTGAGAGTGAGAGTGAGAGTGAGAGTGAGAGTGAGAGTGAGAGTGAGTGACAGTGACAGTAACAGTGAGGGTGACAGTGAGTGTGAGTGTGAGTGTGAGTGTGAGAGTGAGAGTGAGTGTGAGAGTGAGTGTGAGAGTGAGAGTGAGAGTGAGAGTGAGAGTGAGAGTGAGAGTGAGTGACAGTGACAGTAACAGTGAGGGTGACAGTGAGTGTGAGTGTGAGTGTGAGTGTGAGAGTGAGAGTGAGAGTGAGAGTCAGAGTGAGTGAGAGTCAGAGTGAGAGTTAGAGTGATAATCAGAGTCAGAGCGTGAGTGCGAGTGTGACAGTGTGTGTGTGTGTGAGTATGTGAGTGTGTGTTAAATGAACACACACATGATCATCACAGGACATATTACATTTGAAATGAATTCTGTGAATGAGCATTTTAACGAGTTGACATCCACGGTCAAACTGAGGCAGTGAGATTTGCTTACTGTAATTATGTTTCCTCGCAGGCGGTTCTGAATATCTGCAGTGTTTGGGATTCACTGAATGCAGGGGAAATTGTGCAGCTCAATGAACGTAACACTGCTGATAATAATGTAATGTGCAGCGCAGAGATCGAGGCCAAATCAGCACAATTCAGCTCTATATGCAGTTCCCAAAATAACAGGCCATTTCAGCAAACATGACATAAAAAAACAATATGTAGAAATGTCTTCTTTATGTTATTTTCAATTTTAGGGTTATAATATAACATACTATAATATGAAGTTGGCATCATTTTAAACTGTTATGTCTCCCCCAAAAGTGAAATAATGAGGGGCTTTGAGCCTAAATAAATAGAAAATTTGTGCATATGTGAGTTAGTGTGTGTGTGTGTGTGTGTGTGTGTGTGTGTGTGTGTGTGTGTGTGTGTGTGTGTGTGTGTGTGTGTGTGTGTGTGAGTGAGTGAGTGAGTGAGTGAGTGAGTGAGTGAGTGAGTGAGTGAGTGTGTGTGTGTGTGTGTGTGTGTGTGTGTGTGTGTGTGTGTGTAGCGATTCTAAGCCTAAGGGAAATGGTGCGGATCTATGTGTGCGTGAGTCGTTGTGTGATCGAACACATAAATCTGCACAAAGGGGAATTTGGATATTAACAGTTAATTATAACGGATTATAACAATTATTAATATCTATGGCTTGATTCGACTTGTAGAATTTTCTTTAATTCTAGAAAAGAGTTCAAAGGACGGATAATTTGTCCAGCAAATATTGACCTTATAAACTCTATAAAAAGGAAAGGTTTCTTTTGGCCACAAAGAAAGATCTTTCCATTAATTTGTAACAAGGATCGGTCACCATTAAAGTGACTTATGGATGAGCAATTCAGAGGCAGTCACGTGTGAATATATATATTTTAATAATCGACAAACGATAGACAAACATACACGAACTAATTTGAAAAAGGGAAGAGGAGAGAATAAGAGAGGGAGTAGGAGAGGGAGAGACAAAGGAAGGTAGTATTACAGACAATAACCTATTTGAGAACAAACAAGGAATCAGACCAACTTATTGGTATAAACTCAAATCTCTTAAAGATCGCTTAAGGGCTACTTGCTTATGTTTCTTTCTGTGGCTGGTCGGAATTTGTGCGTGTGAATTCCGATCTGGTCCGTGGTTTGCGTCTTGCTGGGCGGGTCCGTTGGAATCCGCGGTAAGTTCAAATGTTGGTTCTTTGTTTGTAATGTCCTTTGTGGAAAATGGCGCTGGATCCAAGAATCCGCGCCAGAGGAGAGTTGCAAGAGAGGAAGTGTAAGAGGATGAAGAAGGGCAAGAAGAAGGGTTGATCCTTGGCCTACGGGCACTTATAAAGGAATAAACAAAGCACGCCTCTAAGAGTTGGGACAGCCAATCAGAGTGAAGGAACTGAGAAGCGGGAAACTTCCTTTGTCTTAGTCTCATGTGATTAGCATGTTTTATTGCCTACTTGAGAATGCAGACCTTTGGGTTTTGGAATAAAAGAAAGAGTCTGATGCATCCTAGCACAGTGAAACAAACCTAGACGGTCTGCAAATGGAAAGACAAAGATTTCGAGACCATTCATGGCTATACTAACTCTTAGCATGAAGGCAAGGTAAAGATTGACTTGGTTTTACCCAAGTATTTACTGATTATAAGCTTCTAAATTATCAAACACATCTAAAATGGTTATAACAAAAGCATGCATACATATAGGTAAAACAACACATCTAAAAATGGAAAGTAACTACCGGTAAGTTAAAGGTCACATGGCACAGTCTTTATGTTCTTGGTATGTATGTGTGTGTTTGTGTGTGGGGGCTGTTTTACGATGGCATCCTTTGAAATGCAGAGGAGAGCGAGGGTGAGTGAGAATGGTTTGTGTTCCAGAGGTCTTAACTGTCAGTTCACAGACTCTTCGGAGCCGATCCTGTCGAATCACTTTTTCAATCAAAGAATGAATCTTGATCGATCCTTCATGAGCACCGTCCATACTCTACAGTGTGTGTGTGTGTGTGTGTGAGGGACGTTTTGTTTGTGAATGGTTGTGAGTGTTTGTGTGTGAGTGAGTGAGTGTTTGTGTGTGTGTGTGTGTGTGTGTGTGTGAGTGTATATATAATACTAAGTGTATAAAAGTATTTCAAGGATGTTTAAGGCAAAATTTCAAAGGTTTGTGCCGAACACTTTCTGAATAAATGGACAAAACCCCAAAAGTGTTACAATTCCTCTCTGGTTTGCACACGGCTGGATGCCGCAGACACTATAGTTCTCAGTGCAGAGAGGTTTAGGTAACAAATCACTCGCAAAATAATGAGTCTAGAGCACAAATAATAAGCTCAAGCCAACTCTAAAGTTCAGTACACACAGGGGGTGTACAGTTATATAGGCCGCCATCACTTTGGTGTTGTCAAGAAAGAGGGTAATGCGGCTTTCAGCGAGCGCTGATGATGTTTAATGAGCTCCCCTCTGTCTCATAGGTAATTTGGGATGAGATGTTAGATGCCAGTGAAGATCTGCAGCTCTGACATTTGTCTGTGTCTGTGACACAAGCGCTCTAAAAATACTCTGGGAGTAGACGGAGCAGATTTAAGCAGGAGCTGCGTCTCATCTCGCCTCTCATGCACACTTGATACATTTACATGATGCATTTAGAGGGCGTTTACACTCACATCTGACTAAACACATCATACATATAGGAAATATATCATAATATTCTTAAAATATGAACTCCCATAATCACCTGTATTGGCCCAAGGAGGTCTGTAATAAATAAATGCAGTCATATTTCACCCAGAACGTGGAGCTTTAGAAACATACATATTCAGTGATAGATTCATCCGTCCACTGGATGGATGGAGGTTTGCAGCAAAAAAAGTTGCTCCTTTGAATTTTTAAGTGCAATCAACAAGAAATTTCAACATTAAACTGATTTTAAAAAAAGAGTTGACTTGTTGCTTAAATTATTTTGATGAGTGAAAACATATGCTGTCATTATGCATATCATTTTTGACTGTGTGTGTAGAAACTATGTAAAGGACCTTTAACATTTAATTACATTTACATTTATTCATTTAGACTTACAATTTGAGGAGTACAGAACGTGATTTGGTCAAGAACACAGGGTTTTTAATAAACAGGAAGTTATTTTCCTGTTTATTAATGCTTTGAAACAATTTACATTGAATAAAGCGTTGTACAAATAAATATGACCTTAGCAACACCCTAGTGACCATTAACACCTTATGATATTAACATTCATGTATTTATCAGACGCATTTATCTAAAGTGTCTTGTTGACAGTTGACATTATTAAATCATTACATAAAATAAGGCCCTGTATCTCCAAAAAACGGTTCCATATACTGTAATGTCAATTTTACTGTTGATTGTTATTGATATAACGGTTATCACTGGTGATTATCTCATTATTTAAAAAGGTTAACCCAGAAGAAATGAATTAAAATGATTATGGAAGCTTTTTAACTGCAACTTTAAAGTCAGAATTTAGACTTTTTTTATAAAGCTTAAATTATGAGACTAAAAATTATATTCTATTTTATGGCGGAAACAAGTTTGCATAAATTGTGGAAACTTGATATATGGAAAAATTGTCATTTCTTAATGATATATTTTTTATTTTAAAATTTATTTGGTTCAAATACTACTCATTACTTTTATTTAAACTGTTATACATGAAAAAGGTTAGTTGCACATGAAAGCGGCCTATCTGTTGCTTCTCAAGCTAATCTTTAATATTCTCCAGGTTGTGAAATGAAAGTTTTTGTTGACAGAATCCGTGAGCCGGCTGGTGTTGCTGGACTGAAGTTACACTAATGTGCTGTTTTCATTCAGTCCCGCACAGCTCCTGTTACCCGGAACAAGCCTGTGTGTCACAGTGGGTTTAACATTCATGTACTCGACTCTCGCTCGCTGTTTAGTATGCGGCACAGCGCACTCTCTCCCAGAAAACAAACAGGAGTTAGTGGAACATATCTGTGTTACCCAGTCAGCCTGGCTCAGTTAATCACACCCCTGTGAACGTAAGGCCTACTGCTAAAATTAAAGCCGAAGCGCCAGTCCAGCGGCCTGATCCGCAGCAACACCACAGGAGACACAAGAGCAGCGGGAGCGCTCAGGATTGGGATGTAGTTCAAATCAACCACATTGATGTTTAAATGGAGATCATATTTAAAAAATCATGTTCTATGAATGTTTGACTAAAGTTCCCATTACATTTTAAAAACGGTATTTCTGAATGTCCTCTTGATCGTTCAAAACATCCATTCTGGAACATTCTGTTTTATCATTCTCCAAACGTTACGGGAACGTTACATTGCGTCATTCTAAAAACGTTACGGGAACGTTACATTGTGTCATTCTACAAATGTCACGGGAAAGTTACATTGTGTCATTCTACAAACGTTACGGGAACGTTACATTGTGTCATTCTACAAACGTTACAGGAACGTTACATTGCGTCATTCTAAAAAACGTTACGGGAACGTTACATTGCGTCATTCTACAAACGTTACGGGAACGTTACATTGTGTCATTCTCCAAATGTTTCAGAAATGTTCCATGAATGATGTTTTAAAGACCAGAACAAATGTCCTATTAAAGTTAGTGGAAGGACATTTGCTCATAACTTTGAGGGAACCTTTGCAGAACGTTCCCTGTTCGCTGGGTTAACATTCATATTTTATTGCTGAAATGAGATGAAATATGGAGGGCTAAGCGAGCACATCTAATTCTGGCTGCAAGACAGCATTGAAGGGCAAATCATTCGCTTTCATGTTTGTGAGACTTTTGAGTGAGTGTAGAGACAGAACGAGTTAAAGCTAAACTGAATGCAGAAGAAAGCAGCTCAAATGAAACATGCTTCTTTATAGTCATGGAGTTCTTACTCAACCTTGCCTCATGGGTCAACAACATGACGCTTTTTTGTGTCCAGATTTATCAGATTCTTCAAAAATACATTAAAATTTTAATTCATAAATACTGAGATGTGAAACATTTTGTATTATTCGCATGTTTGTACTTTTTACCTTGAAAAAGCTATTCATTTTTAAATAAATGTACACATACTCACACATTCACACACACACACACACACACTCACGCACACACTCACGCACACACTCACATAGACATTCACTGACACACACACACACACACACACACACAATCACACATTTACTGACGCATACTCACACATTAACAGAGAGAGACACACACACACACAACCACGGGTTTAAGGTGTAAGGAAAATACCATTCTAGATATTTAAAAGATTTGTCCCGTTTCATCTCACAGAATCAAATATGATGCATATTAATCAGAGAGAAATATTTGAGCTCATAATGAACTCGGTGCAATAGTTTGAGACTGTTGAAATCTCTCCTGAAACCCGAGAGAGGATCATCGAGATGTGAGATTTCTGTGGCAGGCAGCCTCAATTTCCCTTCCATTTAATCCCATCTCTGTCTAGGAGAATCACTTGAGATGGTAAAGAGATCTCATTACTGCTCTTTCTTTCCTGTGGGTATTTGGCTTGTGCAGTCCATAAGTTTAACACTGCGCTGCTTGTGCGCTCACCGCCAAAAACAAGAGTCACTGGATCACAGGCTATTTGCTGACAGCTCGAACACTGACTGTTGCCATGCACAAATATACCCATAGCCTGAGGGATTATGATGATATCAGCATTAACAAGCGACACAATGGGGCTTCGCTCACTCGTCCAGCTCAGGTGCTGCACTGTAAACTCAGAACAGGCAAGCGAATGGAACATTCCATCCCATTCTGACTCTCTGGTTACAATCTGCTGCCCTGGACCTTTGAAACGAGGCAAGAAACAAGAGCTCGGTGTGTGTGTGTGTGTGTGTGTGTGTGTGTGTGTGTTGAGGTCATAAATTCCAGACTAACCTTTCCTGTTGGTCAACAGAAAAGTGTCACTCTGAGTCTGAGCAGCAACATTAATTCAAATTCATTCAGTCTTTAATAACGTCGTTTGGACAAAATGAAACGGGACTACCTACTACTTTTTTCACATTGCTAAAGCAACATGCCCATAATACTTAAAACAGAAGACAGAGCAAACATTTCATCCATATTTAAAACTGGATGCTTTTAACATTTCAGAAGTAACATAACATATATTTTGTTTGTGCTTATTTGCAACAATAGCACATTTATACTCTAAATATCATGCAAATTATAAAATCTCATGGAAATGTGTCCCTGTTTACATGTATTGTGCCGAAAGCAGTTCATGAGGAACGAGTTTAATTGCAACTGTGTGATATTTGCATCATTAAACCTAACAAGTAATTTCATCTTCTTAGCCGTTTCCAGTCATGTTATTACATGGATTTAGGAAATGACTAGCACCAATATCGTGACATGAAATCAGAATCACTTTAGAATAGTGTGGACTGAAGAGCTCCATTATGTGTGTCTTTCATCTAGTGCTTTAATTCAGCCGTGGCCCGAGGGAGAAGGGATTAGAACAAAGCTGCGTTTCTCTAATTGGACATGACAAGTGCTGGTCAGTCAGATGAGGTGAGGACTTCAGGCCACGGTTCAGTCCGGCAGTGGACAACTCCCACGACCGCAGACTTCGAGCCACTGAGAACGGAGAAATTACATGCGTGACGTTCTGTGTGCTTCATTTATTCCCCTCTAAAACCCTATTAGAGAGAAGCTCCCAGGTGACAAAAATATGTTTTGGTAAAGTTATGGTATCTTAAAATTCAAAAAATCATTTTTTTTTACAAAGTTATTTTCTTTCCTTTGTTATGCAATACAAAATCATCAATGCACGACTAAAGGACTGGATGTTTACATCAATGGATTGCACATTTATTTATATTGTGCTTTTGCAATACGCTTTACTGAAAATCATTGTTAATGTCTATCATATAATATAATGACATGTATATAATATTTTATGGCTTTCCTGCATCTCTAACAGTAGAGAGCGACGCTTGCAACATCAAGGTCATGGGTTCGATTCCAAGGGAAAGCAAGAACTGATTAGAATGTCAATGTGTTTCTTGAATGCAATGATAAAAGTGAATGTAAATGCATAAACACATTGTTTCATTCAACAAATATTGTGGGAACGTTACATTGTGTCATTCTCCAAACATTATGGGAACGTTACATTGTGTCATTCTCCAAACATTACGGGAACGTTACATTGTGTCATTCTCCAAACATTACGGGAACGTTACATTGTGTCATTCTCCAAACATTATGGGAACGTTACATTGTATCATTCTCCAAACATTATGGGAATGTTACATTGTATCATTCTACAAACATTATGGGAACGTTACATTGTTTCGTTAATTAAATGTTAATGCCTCTCATATAATATGATAAAATGTATATAATATTTTATGGCTTTCCTGCATCTCAAATAGTTGAGCAAGGGGCTTGCAACATTAAGGTCATGGGTTCGATTCCCAGGGAAAGCAAGAACTGATTAGAATGTCAATATTTCTTGAATGCGATGATAAATGCATGAATGTTAACATTTTATCAAATCTTTTGGGTTTCACTTTATTTTGATGATCCACATTAGACATTCTGTAACTTTGCAGCTACATGTCAACAAACTCTCATTAGAGTATTAGTTGACCGTTAGGTTAGAGTTAGTAGAAGTTGAAATGTATTTGTAAAGTTAGAATTCCTGTTAGAGAATCATCAAAATAAAGTGTCAGCAGATATAAGGCCGACGGTCTACTACTACTCTAATGACTGCTAGTTGTTACTTACTGTATGTATATATTTAAAATGGACAGTCGAAATTAAGTTTTACTGACTAAATGTTGTAGACTGGCACAATTAACTAGGAACTTGTATGATGGAGGCAAATAGAGTTCAATTTGATTTCACACTGACTTTAAGCTATTACAGCTTCACATGAATCATTCACATGAATCAATCGAGTCTATAATTAAACTGATTTTGCAGCAACATATTCTTATTCATTTGAGGTTTATGCCTTGAAAACTGTTATGCCCCAGTGAGAATGTGTGAAACATAAAATATTATGCAGGAGTTTTGGCTCTGTTCCAGTTCCAGATGACACATGATGTAATCGTGCGTTATTCTGAGCATCCACATCAATCCCTTTCTGCACTTCATTCAATATAAGTCTGAAAAACTATTTTTGCATTACAAACTCTTGACTAAAACCTCTGCATTTCTTCAGATATTCTGCAATTGGCACCGAATTTGGCACTTTGAAATCAAAATGAGCATTTTAAATACAGTTGACCCCAAAAGTTGCCGTTATTCAATATATTACTCAAATTTTCTGAAAGATTTTCTGATATCATTGCATAGTTGTGCTTGGAGTTTATTGTTTTATTTGTGATAATAACACAGAAAAATTGTGCGGATGTAAGTTTTGGCCAACCAGAGAACCAACCAAATACTCATTGATTATGTCGTAATAAATGTTTGCTTTTTCCTGTCAACTTTATGTTTTTCTAGCCGTTTTTTGTGCATAGCAAGATAAAACCTATAGCTATAGTTAGCTTTCTTTGCTAAATAATGTACTCAGATAAATACCATAACCAAGTTCAGTGTGTTTTGTTCTTCCATCATATTTTAATGTTTCAATCGAACTTGTAGAGTCATTAAAATCAAAACAATTTCCCTTCCGGTCATCAGTTTTGACCACTACTGTGTATATATATATATATATATATATATATATATATATATATATATATATATATATATATATATATATATATATTAAAAGAAAATACTATGGTGCTCTTCAAAATTTCACATTTATTTAAAAGGGTTACTTGCCATTTTTTATCATTATTTAGGAAATTCACTAGCAATTTCTGAATGAGAATAATTTCAGAATAATTATTTTGGTGTAGTTTCAGTTGCAAATTCCTGAACTAAAACGTATTGAGTAGAGAATCATGGGACTTCAGTGACTCAGCCCACTGTCTCAGTAAAGCATACGTCCATGCAGGGAATAAAACATAACAAGGTTTGATCAAATACATTACAAAGCCTCTTGAGTCGCAGGTGGATTGTTCAAGTCTCCGTTTGCAACAGAAGGACAAGGGAATCAATAATCTGCTGTCAGTTTCTCATGTACAAGAATAGGCCTCTTTAAAAGGTTCCCAGCATGGTGGCAATTATTATGTGTGTTCTTTTCTCAGTAGTCCTTCAGTGACTGATTGCTGGACCAAGCTGTGAGTTTAAGTATGTGCCTACTATTCACTGAATCTGTGCTGAGGCTGAGCAGTCATGACCACCAAACAGGAGTGAAAGGCGACCGCTGAATAGTGACGCTTAGCCGGTAATTCATCCTGCTTGAGCTGCTGCCAGGTATTCGGCTCGAGTTCTCACACACACCCAAGGACGCCCTGGGAGCAAACGGGAAAAACACGGAGAGACATTCAGCAACATATACGGTGAAGGCCACTAATCAAATGTTTATGGGTTGCAGCTATTCTGATTTTTCAGCAAATCAATGAAATGAAACAGCTTTTTATTGTGTTCTCATACTCTAAAAAATAGATTGGATTCAGTAGTTGCATCAAGAACATTTTGCATCCGTAGGATCTTCCCTTGAGAAAGAAAAGTAGCAAAGAATACAGAAATAATACTCTTTAAAATAATATACTTGAGTGCGAAATTAATGTAATTGTTTTCAGACACTTAACAGTGTTTTATTTACAATTAAATGAAACTGCATTATACACTGCTCAAACAAATGAAGTGAACACTCAATCACCACAGTGTAACACAAGTCAGGTAAACTTCAGACTTCAATCTGTCCATTTGTAAGCAGAAGTGAATCATTGAATCAGTGCAAATGAAAGTGAAACAGATGCAATAGAGAGGAAACAGCAATACAATCCACAAAAAGAGGTTGATCAGAGACAATTGTCTTCCTGACTGATTTGTGTTTAGTTTTGTGTTTTGTTAGGGTTCTTGTCTCTGTCTGTATGAGGCAGTTCCTGCAACCCAATCCCATTCCACAGTCAGTCCTGCTCCTCCAGGATGATCATCCATATGAAAGCAGGAGGAGATTCCGGGAGACAGGCGTTACATGAGGAGATTCCGGGAGACAGACATTACACGAGGAGATCCTGGGAGAGACAGGTGTTACATAAGGAGATCCTGGGAGACGGGTGTTTCGTGAGGAGATCCCAGGAATCACAGGCATTAAGCGGGGAGTTCCCGGGAAACAGGCGTTACACGAGGAGATCCCGTGAGACAGACATCACTCTAAGAAAACCCGAGAGACAGGCGTTACACAAGGAGAGATGGACAGAAACAGAGAAGAGCAACAACCAGCATCAGGAACGGGATCTGCTCCTGTGTGTGAGGAGGAACAGGAGGAGCTGCCAGATCCCAACAGAAGGAACTCCAGCAGGAACTGGTGTGTGTGTTTCTGACCAACCTGTCAGACACAGACTTCATGAGGACGGCATCCTCCAGTAAATACTGAGCTCACGGATCAGCACCGGCAGCTCCACTGGCATTTCCCAGAGAACACCAGAAATTCAAGTCCGGCATTGGCGTCCCGTTCTCCTCACATGTATATAATGTATACAAATAAAGATTTTCAAATTGAATAGTTCATTCACTGAGATTCAATGTGTTTTTGTGAGCAGTGTAGTTTAAATTTATATTTCAATGCTTTTTATAACCCACTTAAGTAGTACTTATTATGAAATCTCATAAAGCTATTGTCTCTAGAGCGTTTTTGATAAACTAAAATATGTCATTTCTATTTAAACTACTTTGTGACAGGTGTGTTAAATATATTTTTAATCAAATAATAAGACACATTTGTTATTGTTGTTGTTATTATAATAAAGTACTTTCAATGTCCTTGAGTGTGTTAGTCAATGCTTCAAAATAAATGTAATTCTGTAAAATACAACAAAAGACGATTAAAATATAATTAACACTGTACCTTAAACTTTTAATTGGACATTATTACCTGTGCTTTTTTTAAATTGTACAAAGAAACGCTCATAAAAGTGACCTCTTTAAGTGACCATTTATTTAATTAAAATTATATTATCTGCATGCATATTTTAAAAATACATATGCTTTTAAGATTTGATGCATATTCTTTGCACAGAATTCTGTTCTCAGTTCTTTTCCACATCTTTATCTTTATAATGGATAGAAAACAAAGCCTTTTCTTTGAAGGTCAAACTGCAGAACTAATTCAGCCATATCTTGAATTATTGTTCTTCATCCTGGTCTTCATAAAATCCCTCTTCCCGAGTGAACTGGGTCCTGTAAAATGGCTTCATGTTCCACGGCAACTATCATTTGACCTCATGACTGTCGCGTAATGGCCATCTGCAGATTCCTTTCTATGTTTAACAGTGGGCAATGTACAGCGAAGGCCTCTTTGGACGTTCTCCAAATGTTACAAATAGAGAGAAAGTTTTGTGCTCTTCCATTCCGTACGACTGGTTATTCATCATTTCTTGGCCTCGGAAACAAATAGACTAAAGTTGCGTCACTGCGCATCTCTTTCTAGAGCTCACAACACTTTTTGTCATTTTGGTTTAAAAAAGGCACTGATTCAGTTTTGTGACGCTTAGCAAGTTTCCTAACTTGTGACCGTATTTCCTCTTTTGAGATGCAGAAACTGCTCTGATTTGAACTATCAAAGAGCCTTACAAACACTACATAAATTAGTTCAAGACAAACTTTGAAGTTGGCTTAAAAACGTTTTAACAGCTTGAAGTTTGAAGATTTTCAGTTTGAAGATTAAATTTTGAATGTTTTGAAGTTAAAACAGTCTATTAGGAAAAGAAACAGACAGACAGCTGTTGCTAGCATAATTTAACACATTTGCTAGCATGAATTCATGTTGCTAACATTATTTAACATAATGCTAATATGATTTAACACATTCGCTAGCATTATTTTTTATATTTCTTAATGTTGTTAACATGAATTAACATGTTGATAGCACGATTTAATGCATTGCAAACATTATTAGCATGTTGCTAACATAATTTTGCATGCTGATACCATGATTAAATGCATTGTTAACATGATTTCACATGTTTTGCTAACAGGACTTAACATGTTTTGCTAACATGATTTAACACATTTGTTAGCATTATTTAACATGTCGTTAACATGATTTAACATGTTGATAACACGATTTAATGCATTGCAAACATTTTTAGCATGTTGCTAACATTATTTTGCACATTGATCCCATGATTAAATGCATCGCTAGCATGATTTATCATGTTTGTAGCATTATTAAACATATTGCAAAACATGCCCATAGCATGTTGCTATCATGATTTAACATTGGTAGCATGATTTAATACACTGCCAACATAATTAGAACGTTGTTAGCATGATTTAACGCATGTTGCTAACATTATTTTGCAGTTGATGCCATGATTAAACACATTGCTAGCATGATTTAACATGTTGATGGCATGATTTAGCACACCTACTGACAAACTGCTTCTGAAAACTCTAATCTTTTATGAAAACGTAGTGGTTTGTAAACTGTGTGTGAATTGCTGAAATATCAAACACAGCAAGTCAATAATACTGTTTGAAAGTTTTCAGACTCTTTTACACCTGATTTCAAACAGCAGTTGTTTTTAAGTGACACGACTCTTTTTCTCCTCTTCTCTTTCGTCCTGTTTTGACCGTCAGTAAGTCCATCACTCTCTTGGCTGCTGAATAATTCAGTGCAGGTGAATGCTTCACTCCTGAATCCCAGGGTTGCATGAGGTTTCAGAAGCAGGGCCCTGAAGAGCCGCAGAATCTCAGCATCATGTGACGTGAGCATTTGTCTTGCACATCACTGGGATTCCTATGAGAGGAGCTCCTGCCGTCTGACGTACAGGGTTTTTCCAGCCGCTGGAGGAACTCAACGGTCCCTCTCATTTGAGCTCAGAGAAACAGACGAATGCTGTCGTACGAACAGGATTAAAGCTGCGAAAGCACAAGCAAATGTCATCTTTTCAGGAGCTGCAGTGCTATCCGGTGCTGGAGAAGCTCTTTAAAAGCAAATCCTCATTTCAATAGTTCCAGCATGATCACGATAGAGCTTCAAAACGTGTTCAGCCAAAGGCCTACACAAGCCAAAGGCCTAGACAGGTTTAGCACGCAATACTTTCTTAACATTTAACAATTTTACAATCTCATTTAACTATTATATGTAATTTCATCAGAGTATTATCCCAAAGTTTTTCTTTTCTTTATTTATTTGTACTTTATTATTTTATGTTATTGTTTTGTTTTATTTTAGAATTTGATTGAACTAATTTAAAGTGTATTTTATTTTATTGTTTTGTTTGTTATTTTATGTTATTGTTTTATTGTTTTTGTTTTACTTTATTATTTTATTTTAGAATTTAATTTAATTAATTTAAAGTTTATTTCATTGTATTGTTTTGTTTTATTTTACTTTAAAAAATAGTTTGTTTTAATAATTAGTTTATTGTTTTATTCTATTTTAGAATTGAATCTATTTTATTTTATTTTCGTGAATGACATCAATGTCAAACTTGAACAGTAAATGTAACAAAATACAATTAAAATATTATGATTTAATATAAAACTACTATATAATATTAAATTAAAATGACTAACTAAATATATACAGTATATATATTTTATATATAAATAATTTTATATATAAATATGTAAATATTAAATCATTAATGGAAAGGTGCAACATAAGCACTTGGCGTCAATCTGATTATTTAAATGAATAGCTTAAATTAACAAATTTAGTAAATTCTTTCTGTAAAAATTATTTTCTACAGTTAGAATGAACCAATTACCTTTTTACATACTATTTACATAAAATCTGTTTCATCTAGAAACATAAAGCTTTTTCTGCGTTTTCGTTGTTCATTTACAATGCCGTTTTGTGCGGCCGTAAACACAAACGGGTTTCAAAATGCACATTTTTGAAAACAATACAATGCCGTTATTGTTTCTATATAAATTACAAAGTCAGGAATTTGTGAAATTGGCGATGTAACGTGTGTGCCATGACATCGCCATCTACTGGCCTGGCAGCAGAACATAGCGACTTCAATGACAATGTCAATTGTGCGAAAAAACACACAGGAAAAACTTTTTAGACATCATAGTCATGCAAATGCCCCCTAAATGTACATTTTTGCTAGATCCTTCACAAGACTTCTGCTTTCATAGTGAAATCCAACGGGTGTTGGTACGCGATCAGCTCTCGGTTCTAATGCAATCAGGCCTGCCCTCAAAACACAGACGTCACAACTATTGTGGAAGTTACTGCGGCTTCTCAAAGGCCAAAACAAACAGTCGTCTTATCGCTCCTGAGCCACGGCTGCTAGATTAGACAGGGAATTGTGTTGCAGCTTCCTACTATAAGTGCAAATGTTTATGTGTGAGAGCTGCAGGGAGGCATTGGAGATGAAATTACACAGGAACATCGCACACCTCAGGGACCGGCGAAGAGAAATGGCCACAGATGCACCACAGAGGCCGACGTGACGACTGCAAACAACATCCATCAGCCTGCGAGTGCTGCTTGTCATTCATTGTGTAAGAGGGCTCGTCGTAACTGCAATATCACAGAGCCGTTTTGAGCTCTACTATTGTGCCCTATTACCGTGTAAGCGTTATGAGCTGAGCTATAAGCCGTCTGTAGGAATGAATGATGCTTACATCATGGCATAAACTGCTTTAATCGTCCCTGAAATGTGTGGGGGAGTGTTTTGAGAAAGATCTAGTTATGTGTTTCCCGGCATAGATGAATCGTTATTAAAATGAAGTGTAAAATGAGTATAGTCTGCATGAAATCAGAAGTGACCCTATTTAATTTCTCAAGACATGTTTCTGTTCTTTTTGTAATTGATTCTTTAAATCAAGTCAAATGTATTTATATAGTGCTTCACACTAGATGTTGTATCAAAGCAGCTTTAAAGAAATTCATAATGTTTATAATATATTAATATCTTCAAACCTTACAATTATATTTAACATATCAGAGCTGGATGATAATATAGTTACATTTGGTATTTGTTAAAGTTGATATCAACGCTGACATTTTTTAAAACTTCATCAAATTAAATGACATTAAACTGACTTGTACTGTTCTCCGTATACGTCCTTTGTATATTTTAACAGCAAGGTAAACTCTCCCTCATTAACTCCACAGACACGGAATGTCCTTTTTGGTATTTTAATAAGGGTAGGGTAAAACTACAAATAAGAAGAAAACAAAATGAATTTACATAAGTATTTACATGTGTATATAACAATACTTCTTACTAATATCAACATAAATTGTCAGGAAAATGAAAGTAATGAACATATCCATATCTCCATATGATCTACATTTATATATACACTCTAACAACACAGGTTACAAATACTTCAAATAATCAAATATAATTAAAGGTATTATGAATAATAACAATAAAACGTACCGACGAAGCTACCAAAGGCCGAGGATGAATGCAGATGGAGCTGATGTACTTTTGTTACTCATGAAAACAGTAACCTCATGGAAGACATTGATTTCCTGGTTAGTCAGCTGATCATGCACATGATAATGACAACATTGTACTACATTATCCATAAATTATACATTACAAACCAGTAGAGGGAGACAAACTGTCAACTAAACTAATTAACTTTAACTTTAACAAACAATGTAACAGAACACTCCCCGTCTGGCGTTATTGAGCGCCACCACTAATAACTGCTTGTTAACATTACTTCACTTGGTCCCAGGAGGAAGCAGTACAACAATCTCTGTTACTGGTCTAAGAAAGAGCTTGGTGCCGTCTTTTTTAGGAACCTTTATTTCCACCTTGCGGATTTTCCCATCTTTGCTTGGAAATGTCTGAGTAACAATTCCCATTGGCCATTCATTTCTTTTGGCTTGGTTATCTTTGAGGAGCACAATGCTACCTGGATCAACATTGGGTCGATCACGTTGCCATTTTCTACGTGTCTGTAGTGAACACAGATACTGTTTCCTCCATCTATCCCAGAATGTGTTAGCTAGATGTTGCACTTGTCTCCATTGACGCTGGAAAAGATCTTTGGTTCCAAATTCACCAGCAGGGACGACAGGGGGACACACTTTCTGTGTGAGGAGAATGGCAGGTGTGAGGAGAAATGGGTCACTTGGATCAGTAGACACTGGCACTAGGGGTCGAGCATTGATGATGGCGGTTACTTCAGCCATAAATGTAGTAAGCACATCATGAGTTAGTTTTATTTTCCCTAGCTGAAGGAACATGGAGTCTAGTATCTTCCTTGCAAGCCCTATCATTCTTTCCCAGGAGCCACCCATGTGGGAGGCATGAGGAGGATTGAATATCCAGGAGCAACCTTGTTCAGCTAAGTACTTTTTAACACTCTTATCATTGATGTTTGATGGGATCTGAAGCTCCTTGCATGCACCAATGAAATTCGTCCCACGATCTGAACGAATTTGTTTTACTGGACCACGAAGAGCTAGGAAGCGCCTGAGGGCATTGATAAAACTGGAGGTGTCCAACGACTCAATTACTTCAATGTGGACTGCCCTGACACTAAGACATGTGAAAATCACCGCCCATCTTTTGTCATGTGCCAGACCTCCTCTTGTCCGGCGTGCATAGATGGACCATGGTCCAAATACATCTAGGCCCACATTAGAGAACGGCGGATCTGTACATAACCGGTCCGATGGAAGAGAAGCCATCTTCTGAATTTGAAGGTGACCACGAAGTTTTCGACAAAGAACACAATGGTACAGTATGTTATTTATAAGCCTCTTGCCTCCAATGATCCAAAACCCAGCTGAACGGATGGCTCCTTCAGTGAACAAGCGTCCTTGATGCTGGGTTTGTTGGTGATAATGCCTTACCAATAAGGATGCAATATGATGCTTTCCAGGAATGATTAACGGATGCTTTTCATCCTGATCCAGTTTCGCTGCTGAAATGCGACCTCCTACTCTCAGAAGTCCTTGTTCGTCAATGAATGGACTTAGTGAAATTAGTGGACTGCTTCTAGGAAGATTCTTCCCACTCTTGATGCATGAAATTTCTGTTTCATAGGTTTCTTCCTGTACAGCACGAAGGATTACAATCTTAGCCTTTGAGAAGTTTTCTGCTAAGCAAGCTGTTTGACAATAATGCCAACCTCTGCAACGTGAGGATTCATCAGTTACTGAATTTTGAAAACCTTTGGCAATGTGAATGAGGCGTCCGGTTGATCGGATAAGTGATTGCCAGTTGGAGAACCTTGAGAAACGTTGAGATCCCAGCTTCTTGCTCACAGTTGTGGTACTTAAATTGGACACTTCTGGTCGTACATTCACATCAAGTACAGGATTCATTAGCTCGAAGGTTTCCTTCTCTGGAGGGCAAGAAGAATCCACAAGGAATGTGGGGCCCAAAAGCCATGGGCTGTTTGCAAGACACACTGCAGGAATGGATCTTGTGGCTATATCTGCTGGATTTTGATCAGTGCGTACGTAATGCCACTGTTCAGGGTGACTAGATCTTCTTATCCTTAAGACTCGGTTGTTGACATAAACATAGAAGCGTCTAGTCTGATTATGAATATATCCCAATACCACCTTGCTATCAGTGTGAAAAGAGATAGTATCAAGATCAATGTCAATCTCAGATGAAATGAGATCTGCCAACTCCACTGCTAAGACTGCAGCGCACAGTTCCAACCTCGGGATGGTATGTTCCGGAAATGGAGCAAGTTTCACTTTACCCATTACAAAGCTTACATGGTTGATTCTCTCTGCATATGAGAGCTTGAGATAAGCAACTGCAGCAATGGCTTTGGTTGAAGCATCTGAAAACACGCACAATTCTTTGCATGTAGCTTCTGAGGGTGACTGCTCTGAGTAGGTTCTGGGTATCTGGAGATGTCTTAGTTCTTGTAAGGAATTGCGCCATGTGTCCCATGCCTCTTCCATGTCCTGAGGCAATGGAGAGTCCCAATCAGTGTTCCCCAAGCTTAACTCTCGCAGAATGAATTTACCTTGGATGGTTACTGGGGCAGCAAATCCTAAAGGGTCATACAAACTGTTAATAGTCGACAAGACTCCTCGACGTGTAAAAGGTTTTGTTCCCTCAGGTACTTGAAAAGTGAAGTGGTCTGTTTTGAGGTCCCAGTTTAACCCCAGACTGCGTTGTATGGGAAGATTATCCGTATCCAGATCCAGGTCTTTTAGATCGCTTGCGTAATCTTGTGATGGAAAGGCTTCCATGACCTCCCTCCTGTTTGAGGCAATCTTGTGCAACCTCACATTTGATCTTGCAAGAATGTTTTGTGTCCTCTTCAGCAAACTCACTGCTGCTTCTACTGTGGGAAGAGACTTCAAACCATCATCTACATAGAAATCCCGTTCTACAAACTGTTGCACTTCAGAATCTTGCTCCTGTCCTTCCAAGTGGACAGATTTTCTGAGACCATAGATGGCAACTGCTGGCGATGGGCTGTTTCCAAAGACATGTACCTTCATACGATACTCCAATATCTCTTTGCTTGGGTCATTGTCTCGGAACCACAAAAATCTCAGAAAGTTCCTGTCTTCTTCTCTAACAAGAAAACAATAAAACATCTGCTGGATATCTGCAGTTATGGCAACTGACTCTTTACGAAATCGAATAAGCACACCCAAAAGCGAGTTATTGAGGTCAGGGCCTGTTAACAGCACATCGTTAAGGGAAACACCATTGAATTGGGCACTAGAATCAAACACCACCCGGATTTGTCCAGGTTTTTTTGGATGGTATACACCAAAGATGGGGAGATACCACCGTTCTTCTTCGTCTTTGAGAGGTGGAGCCAACTCTGCTTGCCCATTCTCAAAGATTTTCTCCATGAAGGAGACAAAGTGTTCTTTCATGTGTGGTTTTTTCTCAAAGTTGCGCAACAATGACAAAAGTCGTTTCATTGCTTGTGTCCGATTTTCAGGAAGACGCTGCCGTGGGTTTTTAAACGGCAGTGGTGCTACCCAACTGTTATTTTCATCTTTCTCAAAACCTCTGTCCATAATATCAAGAAAGTAGTTATCTTCAATGGATAGAGCCACTTTATCATCATCTTTTGAACATTGAAACACAGTGTCACCCAAGTGGTCTGATTGGTGTATGAGTTTCTTGTTGCTACATGAACTATGGGGACCACTGTACCTGTCTTTCACCTGTAGGACATTAGGGCATGGTTCAAAGAATGAAGGCCGTCCATTATCTAGAGTCTTTGTGTAAAGTGTGCTAACCATGGTTGGTCTATGGACGTTTCCAAGGCAGACATTGCCTACAATGACCCACCCTAGATCAAGTTTTTGTGCAAATGGCAAATCACGTGTGCCATTGATTATTTTACGCACCTTATGCACTCTGAGAACATCCCGTCCAAGGAGAAGTAAGATGTGAGCATCCGGATCAAGTTCTGGGATTAGATGAGCCACTGATTTGAGGTGGGGATAGTGGAGAGCAGCGGAAGGTGAAGGAATTTCTGACCTGTTATTAGGAATCTCATTACACTCGATCAGATCTGGAAGAGAAAGAGTGGTCTGTCCATCCATGGATTCAATTTGTAAGCCGCTTGCTCGTCGTCCTGTTGTCTCCATAATTCCAGCACAGGTCTTTAGTGAATATGGTGAACTAGGACTTTGGATGTCAAACATATCAAACAACTCAGAACGGGCCATTGATCTGTTACTTTGATCATCTATTATTGCATAAAGCTTCACTGCTTTTTCGCTGCAACCCCTCGGATAAACTTTAGCAAGACAGATTTTTGAGCATGACCTGTCAGTTAAATCACCACCACAGACTTGAGTGCAATGTGATGAAATGCCAGATGATGGTACTAGATCTCCCTCCCCGCCATGCTCTGGATAGGGGTTTGCGTCCTCAGACATGGGTGTTGGTTCTTGATGAAGGGCAGTGTCATGCCTCTCGCTACCACAATCTGCGCATTTCACATATGCTTTGCAATTTTTAGCAATGTGCATTGAGGACCTGCAACATCTGAAACAGATTCTATTTTCCTTCAGGAATGCTTTGCGTTCTTCATACGACTTTTCTCTAAAGACACGACACTTACGAAGAGGATGTGCCTTTTTGTGTATGAGACATAGTTCGTCACAATCACTGCTAAAGTTTTTGTCTTTGTCGCATGTGAAAGTATGAGACACATCTGTTTTGTGGACTGATATCTCCTTCTGTTTTAGCTGTTTCCATGGGGTAAGCTTAGTAGAAATATCTACACGAGATGTAAAACTGAAACTTGGGTCGTTTCTGATCCTTGCCTGTTTACTGACAAACTCTACAAACACATCAAATGGAGGAAATGAGACATTATGCTTTAGTTTATAGTCAGAGCCCACAGATAACCACCTATCCTGAAGTCCGAAAGGAAGTTTTTCAACTACCGGATTTACGCCGCGAGCAGTGTCCAATACCGCAAGTCCAGGTAAGTCTCCATCAGCTTTGGCTGACTGTAGCTCCATGAGTATATCACTTAACTCTCTTAATTTCCCGTAATCTCTGTTTGTTAGTTTGGGGAAACGTTCAAGCCGTCTGAACAGTGAGTCCTCTATCACCTCAGGTGAGCCATAACATTCCTCCAGTCTGGACCAAATCATTTTCAACCCTCTCTCTGGATTATTTACATTCACAGTTCGAATCCGACTGACATGTTCTGCAGACTCCTTTCCAAGCCACTTGACAAGAAGATCGATTTCTTCACTAAATGTTAAGTCTAAATCTCTGATGGCATTTTGGAAAGAACATCGCCAAGCTCTGTAACTTTCTGGTTGATCATTGAATTTCAGCAGCCCTGTAGAGACCAGTTCACGACGAGCCAAGTAGCGCACAAAGTCATTCATATTGGATTTATTATGAACATATGGAGTAGCAGATGCAAACCCTGAAGAAGCGTTACCTTCTGGATGAAGTACTGCTGTGTTGAATGGTTGTAGCTCATGAACTTGCTCTTTCTGGTCGTCAGAAAATGGTTCTACACCAGGCATTGTGATTGATGAGATGTTTGTCTTTACTTGTTGCATGACATACTCTTTAGTACGCTGCGCTGAGTCTACTGCAGTACAATCTTGCAGGAGTTTACAACTTAGTCTTTCACTGTGGGTATCAACAGCAGCTTCGAGTGCATCCGCCTTCGCTACAGCTGCGGCAGTTTCTTTTTCTTGCGTTAACATGTCCATAGAAGCTTCTAAATGAGCTTTTTCCATCTTCATTTTCATTTCTTTCTCCGCAAATGATAAACGTGCCTTTGCGGCCTCCGCTTCCGCACGTGCTACTGCAGCCGCAGAACTTGTTGAAGAGTGACCTGAATGTTGTGTGTTGACACGTGACCTGGTCTTCCATGTCGATGAGCTTTTCTTTGACATAATTTGAAGAACAGAAGATGTCTTGCTTGATGCTCAGCTTGAACTGCGATGTCCTGCCCGACAGAGCCGTCGTTTTACTGTACTGTTCTCCGTATACGTCCTTTGTATATTTTAACAGCAAGGTAAACTCTCCCTCATTAACTCCACAGACACGGAATGTCCTTTTTGGTATTTTAATAAGGGTAGGGTAAAACTACAAATAAGAAGAAAACAAAATGAATTTACATAAGTATTTACATGTGTATATAACAATACTTCTTACTAATATCAACATAAATTGTCAGGAAAATGAAAGTAATGAACATATCCATATCTCCATATGATCTACATTTATATATACACTCTAACAACACAGGTTACAAATACTTCAAATAATCAAATATAATTAAAGGTATTATGAATAATAACAATAAAACGTACCGACGAAGCTACCAAAGGCCGAGGATGAATGCAGATGGAGCTGATGTACTTTTGTTACTCATGAAAACAGTAACCTCATGGAAGACATTGATTTCCTGGTTAGTCAGCTGATCATGCACATGATAATGACAACATTGTACTACATTATCCATAAATTATACATTACAAACCAGTAGAGGGAGACAAACTGTCAACTAAACTAATCAACTTTAACTTTAACAAACAATGTAACAGAACATGACTTACAAAAATTTGATTAATCTTGTAAAACTTAAAAAAAACGTAGAAAATTGTAACTTAAATATATGCCATTTAAATATACATGTTGTCATATCTCATTGATCATTTAATTTTTTAATGTGAATATGACTATAAAAAGAAAGCTTGTGTCATGGTAGCGAAGAAATTAGGAGATTGTGGAGAAAACTTATCAAAAACAGCACATATAACAGGACCACGGACAAAACGACTCCTGTGCAACATCAAACGACAAAGACTGAAGGAAAACACAAGGTAAATATACAAAAGGAGCTAATGAGGGGATTAGACGCAGGTGACAAGACAAATGAGGTGACTGATGATGCAACAGGTGAATGGAAACACATGGGAGAACACGCAAGGAAACAGGAAGTGCACGAAAGACACGACTGACAAGTGACAGCTTGTTTCCGCCACGGAATAAAAAAGTAAAATTCAGGTTTTATATTTCATAAAAGTTCATTTCTCATATGTCTAAGACAAACAGTCAGAATTATGAGACATATGTTTGGAATTGCGAGATAAAAAGTGTAAGAAATAAACTCATAATTGTGAGTTATAAAGTTAGAATTGCGAGATAAAAAGTCGCAATTACCTTTTTTTTAATTCCATGGCAGAAACAAGCTTTCATATTTCAATAAATTATATATATCCAAATTTATATAAAGATTTATTGATAATACAATGATGAATATCTTAAAATAGCTATAATCTTGCCTTTTGTCATGTGGTGTGTGGAGACAACAAATCCAAGGACCCTTATATGATCAACACGACACATAATAGACAATAATGGACGCAGACTTAGAGACACACAGGGCTTTTATACACAGGATAATTGGCAACAGGTAGAATATCAGAATAGAATATCGGCTGACTGCAGGCTGATCCTTTACATAGATCACATCATTAACGTAGGGCACAAGCTGATTGGCCTCTGCTGATCCAGCAGCCAATGAGTCCCTCCACCTCCCCAGCTCCACCTGCCTAAATCTGCCATCAATGCACATGATCACATGCTCACAGCAGCGAGTCTGTGTATCTGTTAGCAGAAGCAAGTCCAAACTTGCAGATCTGGTTCACCAAGAGCAAATACCTCACATGCTAAAACTATTCAGGGAGTTGTCATGACTGAACTATATATATCATTACATGAGAAAACGATTGAGGAAATACCTTTTTTTGGATTACAATCGGAATTTACTGTATGCATGTTCAAAAAAGGAAATCCATTATTCTTAACCAGATATTCCTGACTTTCAAGCTCTTCCTCATGCGGATGCCACACATTTTAACTGTGGGTGTTGAACTTCACGCAGATAAGAGCAAGACTCCACCCAAGACTGGAGGAAAAAACCCACCTCAGTCTGAGAAAAACGTGTCGAGGTGTTTCACACGAACTGGTGCGTTTAGTGTAATGCTGGTGATGAAGAGGCACATTTATTAGGATCCGACTGTGCCCGGATTCTGACCCGGTGCTGACCTTGAGGGAGTGCTTTCACTTGGGTTCAGTGTGTGTCTGAAAGATCTACGGCATGCTGGGAAAGATCCTTCTGTTGTGGTAAAGTGACTTGGCACTTCAAAATGGCACTGAGCAACGCTTGTCCGTGTGCCAGGACAGATTTTTCCAAAACAATGTCGGAATGCTTGTGCTTTACAATAGAATAATTCCCTTTTAAAGGCACTGGCGATGTATCAGAAGGAAGCTGGGAACTGTCTACTTTGCAAAAAAATGAAGTAGATGATGTTCTCCTTTAGTGTCTCTGTCAAGTTTTCCAGGAGAAATATCTAAACATTCTTACTAGCTCAAGATACATTTACTGGAGAAGCACAATTACTTGAAATATTAAGTCATGTTTACCGAAAGTGAGTTTGAACACACTGGCAGACATCTTTTTCTCATTTAAAGCATAAACACTTTAGAAAACTAAACAATTCTTGTCATGTGGCTTCTCAAGTAAATGTATCTTCAATATATATATACTGTATATATGTCCAAGAATGCTTGGATATTTCTACTGGAAAACAAGACAAGATATCTTGCAGTGTATATATTTACACACAGGAGATTCTTCCTGCAATCTCAGGAAATGCTTTCAATATGAACTGGAATGCGCCTGATAGTTATGAATTATGCTGGACTTTCCATTGCAATACTCTGGATTTTTGTCTTTTCTTGTATGCTCTTGACGTATATCCTCCCCTACAGGTTTGGAGCCGCTCCAGACCATAACAAACTTTCAACAGGTCTTCGGATCGCTGTAAAGAAAACAGACTTTGTGTTTGTCCATATCTGTTAAAGCAAACCTGTACATGCTACACAAACACATCATGCACCTCGCAGACAAACATGCGATATGCTTAAGTTGCTACCAAAATAATTCCCACTGCCAAAACACACTTGAGATAAGCAGATGGTGCTCTATCTGCGTCCACGCTGGCTTCAGCGAAGGCTCAAACTGCAGCATTAAAAATAAACAAGCGCACATTGTGAAGGCCATGATCTCACAGAGGCTTTGCACTTCAAGCTGCAAAAACAAAGTGGCCATTTGAAGCTTAATTGTTGCGTCCACAACAGCAATAAGCCTCTCACAGCGAGAGGGGAAACGCAACGCAATAAGAGGGAACACGAGTGATTTGTTTTCAACCTTTGCCACATTTGGGAAATACGAGTTCTAACATGGTCGAAGTCATGCTTGTGCGAGGGAATGCCGTCTGATCGTTAGCTGTAGTTATGAATCAGCGAAAGGGCTTATTAATCTTTTAAAGGTCACCATGTCTGGAATGATGTGCTAAATGTATGGATACAAAAGGAAGATTGCACGAGGAAACATGTTGGCTTTGGTCCATCAGCATTGAAGCTTCTTCCGTTTGAGAATCTTACGTTCTTCCTCGTTAGAAGCCATTTTGTGCTTCAGATCGTTTTGAATCTGAATCATGTTCTCGCTCGTGAAAGTCTTGTGGAAACGGTTTTTAATGGAAAAAAGGATTCCATTAAACTAACTTTTAATCAGTCGTAGGATATACATTTTTTGTCAACAATTCAATTGTCAACTAGTTTAAATGTGAATTTCAACTGGAAAGGAATCAGCTCTTTATCAATAATTGAATTTCAATGGCAGCCAATTAATGAGGTTTAACTAGTGAAATACAATTACAGAAATTAAGAATGACGTTGCAGAAACAAATTTTTGATATCAGAATTAAATTTCAACTAGTAAAAACTGGATTTCGTCATTGTTAAATCTCACCATTGGCTGCCATTCAAATTCAATTGTTGATCAATAAACAATTACAGAAATTTTTTACAGAAATCAAGAATTCTTTGAATTAAACATGCTAAATCTTGCTAGCAACATGCTAATTCATGCTAAATCTTGCTAATATGCTATTTCATGCTAAATCCTGCTAATGAAATGCTAAATTACGTTAAAACTTGCTAATAACTTATGTAACTTTAATAACCATGTAAGTTATTAGAAGAGTTTGAATGGTCCAGTGTTTATTTGGTAGTTTAATTCTCAAAATAATTCATATTTCTGTGAGCGAGGACACTGCTGAATCACAAATTAACTCCTGATATCAAGAATGAACATTTTAACTAGAGTAAGTTGAATGGTTGATATCAAGAATATCCTGGGAATGAGTAGAAGTCAAAACTGCTTGTTATAATCCAGGCGTGTCGATTTCTGATCAAATTAGCGACGTAACGAACAAAGACAGTCACCGTAAAAACACAAACATCACTTCAGCTGAATTAATTGTGGAAAAATAAAACACCAGTAGTTTATTCTTGCCTAAATTGTCTTTTATTGAAAAAGGCCAGGGTGCAAATGTCAAATAAAAAAAGAAAAACAAAAATAAGACAAGCATATTTCAAGCATTTTAATACAAACTTAATATAAACTATTATTTCAGTCCCTCTTGACATGTAAGACACTGACTCAAAATACTTTGTTATACCATATTTTATCAAGTATTGCACAATGTAGGTACAAAATTAATATATACGATTACATTGTCCATAATATAGCAAAAATCTGTTTAACTCTTAACAGAAAATACAACTCTTTTTTGTTTCAAAAAAATCAAATATTCCTACACTGAAATTCCAACACTAAGGAATATTCTGTACACAATCTTTAGAACTTTTTGATCTATTTTTTTTAAAGATGAATTTCTTTAACAATTTAAAAAAAAGAAAAAGAAAATATATTATAACATATAGCTTCTGCAGCATCACAGATCACTGGAGTAGTAAAAAGATATAAATGCAATACCATGTTGTAGAAACAATATATATACTCTGATATTTTACAAACTCTGTACTCAATTAAATTATACAATTAGAAAAAAGACCACGTAACCCCAGATATATATGCATTAGTGCCAATTTCTTAAAAATCAGCCGCGTCTCACCAACTTTAAAATACTGTAAGAGGCCAGAACTTGAACTTCTGTGTGTTTTTTTTCTTCTCCGCTATTTTAGAGTATTTTTCTTCCAAAAAGGTAGTAAAAAAATTGTTTTTTGCTTTATTGGCAAAAAAGGAAAAGAAAACATTGACGCGTGTTGACCAAGCTGTGTCTGTGTGTGAGAGTGAGTGAGAAAAAGTGTGTGTGTCAGAGAAAGAGTGCGATAGAGGGGAGTGTGTGTGTGTGAGAGAGAGAGAGAGAGAGAAAGTGTGTGTGTGTGAGAGAGAAAGAGTGAGATAGAGGGAGTGAGTGAGAAAGAGGGAGTGAGAGTGTGCGTGAGAGAGAGACAAAGAGAAAGAGTGATAGAGAGTGTGTGTGTGTGTGTGAGAGAGGGAGTGAGAGAGTGTGTGTGTGTGTGAGAGAGAGAGACAAAGAGAAAGAATTATAGAGGGAGTGAGAGTAACAGAAAGAGTGATAGAGCGAGAAGGTGATTGAGAGAGTGAGTGTGTAACAAGCATTTTCAGGATAAACTCAAGGGGCCATAAAGAGAGATTTGGGAGGAGGAAGTAAAATAAAACACAAACAAACCCCCTTGGGCACATGCGCTTATCAGTGACTAGCGTTCGGGATCTTCCACATCCACAGCTGTGAACGATGTGCGTCTTTGCCTTCCGCTTCCTCTCGCCAACCGGCGCTCCATCAGTTGGCCATGACCGGCTGGAACTGCTGGTTTGAATACTGCATGCTGCCGAGGCTGAAGTTCAAGCCGTCCATGAGGCTCTTGTCGTTGATGCTCCCGTAGGCGGCGAACACGTCGAAGGCGTTGCTGTAGGGCAAAGGGCTGAGGCTGCTCTCGCCGGCGAACGCCGCACCGGGGAACACGAACTCCTTGGCGTTGGGAGACAGAGCCGAGGCTTTCTGCGGCTGCGACGGACCGAAGCCGTACAGCGAGTGCATGGAGTTGGAGATGGCTTTCTGCTTCAGCAGGCTGTTGACATTCAGGCCCAGGTTGGTGGGAGACGTACGTGCAGCTTTGCCGGCGTTGCGCCCGCTGTTCTTCATCTTGGTGGAGCCGAACTTGGTGGCGGCGAATGAGGCGGTGGTGAAGGTTAAAGGCTGAGCGGAGCGAGGCAAGAAGGACGGGCTGACGGCCGCCGACTGGCCAAATGGCGGCGGCGACGGAGAGCTGGACTCGGAGGAGACGCCCACGGGGTCAGTGATTGGCATGAAGACCTGAGCCTCCGGGTTAAAACTGTTCCCGATCTCCTTGTCCAGCTCCGAGCCGTTCTCTCCGTTCTCATCCACGTACAGCACCTTAACCGCTCCTTTCTCTCCGATCTGGTAGGAAACCTCGAACGGGTCGATCCAGACGCTGAGATCCTGAGGCAGGTTGTTGCGGACGTCCTCGATGTCCAGCCCGCTTTCTTTGGCTGCTTCCTCCACGACCGGATCCACCTTCTCTCCCACATGGATGCACCTGAACCCGGATCCTTTGTATGGCTTGTCGGGGTACCAGTGTCCTTCGTACTTCTTCTTCAGCTGCCGCTCCAGCTCCTCGCCGAAGATGTTGACGCGTCGCCGGGGGAGTTTGTTGTACAGGTACGAGATGATGAAGTTCAGCGCTACTTGGATTTCAAGCTGCATAGCTGTTCGTCTGTGCCGTCTTCAGTCGAGTGCTGCAAAAACCTCCGAGGCAGTAGCGGTCAGTGTCGGGGACGAGGAAACGCTCGCTGTTCCGCAGGAAAATCTTCTCACGCTCCTTGAAGGAGAAAGAGGAAAGGTGTTGGAAACTAATAAACCATGACCCATCCAATCACAGCCCTCATACAAACAACTCCTACTGACACACGAGCGCCAACCTTCATTAAACGCACAAAAGCATTTCATGAATCACCGGGACACAAACCGTTTAGAGGAATACAAATCGGTTTAAATTTGCTTAATCCGTTGCGTTTTGCACGTCGTAGGCCTCAAGAAACACGCAAACACATTTGTCACACAAAATGAAAATTATCCCATAATTTGCTCACCCTCAAGCCATTCTGAACGTACATGTGTGGCTTTTTTGTGCGTGTCTAACAGTAGGAGGCGCTTGCAACATCAAGGTCATGGGTTCGATCCTCAGGGAAAGCAAGAACTGATAAGAAAGTCAATGTGTTTCTTGAATGCGATGGATGAAAGTGTCTGATAAATGCATGAATGAGTTCATCCCATCCAAACTCAAGTCATGGTGAATATTTCCCGGCTCTTCACAGCTTTATAATGGGAGTGAATGGAGACTGAGATTTTGAAGCCCTAAAAAACGCATCATCCATCCAGTGGGATAATAAAAGCCTTCTGAATCAAAGAAAAATATCCATATTTAGTTCCGGCAGAAGAGTGACCTCTGACCCCACGCATGATGCATGGATGAAGTGCAGAGAACGGAGCAAAACAAAGGTCTTTAGTTAGAGGATTTAACGAGAAACATGGGATGAGCTTGTTTGTTTCTCTCGCCTACATGCGTGGGGTCAGAGGTCACTCTTCCAGCAGAATGCGACTCCCGTACAGCCGTTACTGGAAGCCAGATCGGATGGGTTTCTCTTATGATGGATGATGTGCTTTTTAGGGCTTCAAAATCTCAGTGCCCATTCACTACCATTATAAAGCTGGGAAGAGCCGGGATCCATTTCAGTATAACAGTGTTTGGCTGAAACAAGAAAGCCATACATCTAGGATGGCTTGAGGGAGATCAAATTATGGGATATTTAGGTGAACTGTATCTTTAAATAAGAAATTCAAAAATAAACAAGCAGTACTATAGTGAATAGACGAGGAGGAGGGTATAAATTGAATCATAAAATATATACACACAGTGTTTGTATACACATACATACATAGATGTGTATATAAAGCTGCCTTTGAAATTGCAGTGATGATCTGTGCATCAGAAGGATTGAAACCCTGGATATTATACATTACATAACACGGATTCTCTTCTTTATTATTTCAACTGTTGCGTAAAATCGTACGAATGCGAACCCGGAGCGCAGGAACACACTGCGACACATTGCGCAACAGATCGGGTTTCCCGAAGATCGCGACCAATCGCGTGTCGCCCTGCCAGGGTGCGCGTGCACGAGACTCTGTACGGGCTATTGTGCTCAAATAATAAAATAAAAAAACAGGAATATATTCGATTACGGCAACAAAAGCGTCGATAGTCGGCGGGTGCGACACGAATCTAGATAAACATCCGCGTAAAGTAGTGCGGTGGAATGAGATCCGGTCGTTATTATGATGGGAATAATTTGGACGCGATGTTGAAATGACCACAAAACCGTGAACATATGAGCGAAATCAAACGCCAGTTACACGAATTCCCCATTAAAATGAGCACTTAAAGAGCCAGCGATCTAAACACACAAACCCTTCCTTACAAACCATTATATCTGCTCCTGGGAAGACAACACCAGGATTTTAGGGACTGACAACCTTACAAATGTAATTTTAACGGATTGTATTGCCGCGAACGCTAGCTGATGCTGCCTTCAAGCCTCTTCTTGTGCATAAAAGCCACTTAATCAGCCTTTTTTATAGCTTGAATGCAACTTTAACCCTTGATATAGACACACAATGATTTGTATGTATTAAACCCGTAGAGAACGACACATACGGGCGATTAATGCGATAAACTCGCTGATACTTACATTAACAACCTTGTTTTCTCTCTCCGGTTGGTCTTCCGTCTTAGTTATCGAAAAGATTAATCCAGTTAGGGTGCATTAATGTGATAATTGTGTTAATTGTGTAGTTTTGCCAGATCCGACTCCCCACTGCCTGGGAGTTTTTACAACTCTGCCCTTTAAACTCCTGACTGGATCTCCTTTATAGCGCTCCTCCGCCACGGACATGTTGGAGGCGGTGATGCGGCTTTCAGAGGTCAAACCCCCAGCGACGCTTCCGATTGGACGAACGCGTCTTCGTCACGGGTTTGCCTCCAAATTCTCCCTGCTGATTGTTTTTGCTCCCACGTCAATCACCGCCTCTCGACAACAACCGATAGGGTATATTTAAATTTTTGTTTTTAGTTATGTATTAACCGTCTTCTTCCTACACGTACCAGATTTAAACACAATACTTTTCTGGCTATTTATTATTTATTATGTTAATTCGATGTATCATAACAGAGCTAGCCTAGCACTAAAATAGTCGAGATGAAGAGCTTAATGAATCGGATTAAAGGTTAATGAATCGCGTTCATAATTTTAGACGTTTTAAGCTGATAAGAAAGTATAAATAAGTAGATAAATAAGCGCAAGGACAGCGCGGAGGGATTATGGTCATTTGTCCACTGAGGCGTAATCTGCCCTGCTGTGTTTTGCGTGGAAAAAATAGTGCGCTGCTATTGGCTGGCGGTGCTTTCGTCATCATCTATGCAAATACACTACTCAAAACCTAACTTGTTTTACTAGTAATTCAGGCAATGAAAAAGTCACCAATGCACATATTAAAATAATAATGTTATTTACAATGTAATGTCCAAATATTATGGATTTGGATTTGCTTTTTTTGGCGAGCGATTTTGTTTTCTCTATTCAGAATATGTTATTTAGTATGTTCTATAGTCCTTTATAGAACATACTAAGTAACATACTAAATATAGTAATATACACTATGCTCATACCATGTTGTTACTTTCTGAACAGCATATCTATGATAACGAGTGTGTGTGACGTGCTAAAGTAAAAAAATAAAAAATACTTTTCTGGTACCGAGTGTAAATCAAAACCCAGTTATTCATCTACATATAGGCTGTTGTAACAGGACACAGCCGTGTTGTGTTGCTTATTCTATAGTATCATGTTGAGCTCATATTTCTTTTGTAAGCCCAGCTCTCATATGCGAGGGGTTAAAGGTTGGATTGCACACAATAAGCTTTGTACCGTATGGGCGAGGATTGGCAACGCACACTTCGGTCATCATATCTCCAGATATTAAGCTAAAGACCTCTTGGGAAATGATTCCAGGCTCATGATACAGCTTAAAATTAATTCTGAGCTGCATAGCGATGAGATTGTTCTGTATTGTAAGCAAGTTATCCGCTCTGGGGTTTCACAGGCCCATCTCTGGTGTTTCTATCTAAGCAACATTTTCTTCTTGGCCTCATTACGCGGCGTGAGAGGAAGATGCTAATGACTGCAGAACTCTAAACTGGGCAGTCAGGATAAGCTAATTTGCTTAGCAGGGATATCGTGAACGTTCAAAGTTCAGAGAAAGACGAGAGTGGGAGGAGAAAAGACAGACTCAGCCAATCGCATGCCTGATTATTACAACCTTCCTGGGTTTTCGTGACTGCTGATACTGAAATGTGACCTGACAGCCTTTCTCTAAGCCTGCTGTGGAATCAAGAAACATTGCGTGTCACTTAGAAACCCAAACGCCGTCATCTGAGCTCTGGGCGTGAGACACTATACGTAAGGCTTTCCTCGTCCATCGCTAATATTTGGTTTAATATTAGAACGGCTTTCCTGTGTGTCTAACAGTAGAGAACGGCGCTTGCAACATCAAGGTCATGGGTTCGATTCCCAGAGAAAGCTAGAACTGATTAGAACGTCAATGTGTTTCTTAAATGCAATGATAAAAGGGTCTGATGGATGTATAAGTGAATCTCAAAACTGACCAAAATGTTTATGTTTTAATTTTTTTTAATGATTTGCTTCATCAGAATTGATTGACGCTTGCTGACTTTTGCTTTTGTAAAATCAGACAAAAATAATGGGCATGATTCTGAAATTGTGCAATTTATGAAGTAAAATAATTGCATTTTAATGGAAAAATAGCTGCTAAAAATTTTATAAATATTTCACAGTATCATAAAATCCCCTCAAAGGTCGAAATAAAAATTTAAAAATATTATCGAATAAAAAGCATGTTACTTTGATTTTCCTGAAAATAAGAAAAGTTACACTTTTAACCTCAAAGGAATCCAATGTGACCCAAAAATGAAGGGGCTCTTAATGCAATTATAGCGACAGTTCACCTGAAAAATAATATTCTGAGATTGTTTACTCTCCCTTGTGTCTTTCAATTCCGTTCACTGCAATAAAAGATGATCTTCCTCTGAGTTTTTGGTCATATTGTTCAGTGGAAACATAAAAAAAATTCTCAAGTCAAAGACACTTTTACTTGAGAAGCAAATTGACTTGAAAAATGAAGTCTTGTTTTCTGTATATTACGTGAGTTTGTGCCTAAAACAAGACAAATATCTGCCGGCGGGGCCAGAAAAATAAACTTAATCTAAAGTGTATAACAAGATTATTTTTCTGACTCTGGTCGTTCTTGTTTTAAGCACAAACTCTAGAGATCAGAGATGTAAACGTATCTCGATTTATGAATGTTCAGATATTTGTGCTGGAAAACAAGAGAGAGACACAGAGTAAGCGCGTGACTTTTGTGACCTTTGTTCTTCTGCGAAACAAAAAAAACAGGTATTTTGATCCTTACAATGAAAGTCAATGGTCACCAAAACTCCTTTCTCTTCTATAGAAGAAAGAAGTAATGCAGGTTTGAATCAACAGCAGCACAAAACCTGTCGAATGCCTGAATAAATCTTTGTAGTAGAAAGACTTTTGGTCTATGACATAAAAATGAAACTCCTTGCATAAGTGTGACGCAGAAGCTGTTGCATAGCAGCAATAAATACTCTGGATAAATACTCAAAACAGTCTGGATCTCCTCCCTGATCGTGACGTCACTGCCTCACACCTTCCTTCATGACACACTGAATTATTTCAGGAACGGGTGTAAAGAAAGCGGCCGTTCTGCATTCCAGCCTGTGTTTCCATCCAGTCATGCACACATGTTTACACCTCTGTCACTGTAGAGCGATGAGCAAAACACACACGCTTCTGAGAGAGTTTTGGGCAGAGCTCAAGTCTTACACTTACTGTATTCATCTACCAATACTTGCATTGGGTTTACTGGATAAACTAGAAAGATTCTGTAAAACAATAGTGGAATTAACACTAAGATTTAGTGTTTTAATGTTCAAATGAATGTTTTTTTCTCCCTTGAGATACTTCGGTCAGTTTGAGGTCATTTATGTAATTTTAGATTATTTGTGTCTTGTGTTGTTCAACTGGTTGAGGCTGATGTGGGATTTAGAAAGCTATTCGTAATAAGCAATGCAATACTTTTTAGAGTGAATAAGCTAGTAATTAATTCATTTTGACTTTTTAAACTTACCCAAGACTGTAGGTCAGATATAAACTGAGATATATATATATATATATATATATATGTTCACCAAAGCTGAATTTATTAGATGATAAATACAGTAAAACAGTGTAATATTATATTAGTGTAAAACAGCTGTTTTTTATGTAAATTTATAGTAAAGTGTCCTTTATTGAGAGTGAGGGAGAGAGAGTGTGTGAGAGTGAAAGAGAGTGTGAGTGAGAATGAGAGAGTGAGTGAGAGTAAGCGTGAGAGAGAATGAGGGAGAGAGTAAGCGTGAGAGAGCGTGTGAGAGTGAGAGTGAGGGAAAGAAAGCATGAGAGTGAGAGAGAGTAAGCGTGAGAGAGAGTGTGAGAGTGAGAGTGAGGGAGAGAGATAGTGTGAGTAAGAGTGAGAGAGTGTGTGTTTGAGAGAGAGAGAGAGAGAGAGAGAGAGAGTAAGCGTGAGCGAGAGTGTGAGAGTAAGAAAGAGTGAGAGATAGTGTGAGAGTGAGTGAGAGTAAGCGTGAGTGAGAGAGTGAGAAAGAGTGTGAGTGTGTGTGTGAGAGAGAGAGAGAGTGTGTTTATGTATGTGTGTGTGTGAGAGAGAGAGTGTGTTTATGTATGTGTGTGTGTGTGTGAGAGAGAGAGAGTGTGTTTATGTATGTATGTGTGTGTGTGTGTGGTCAGTGTGGTCTGACCTGTGGGTGGAGGAGGGCATGTGCAGTTTATCACAGTCGATCCTCTTTCAGAACCAGGAGCAAAAATAATGGTTTTGATGAAGAACAAGTTGAAGTTTTATTGATGCCAGAACCATTTTACCGGATACCAATAAAACATCCATGAAAAGTTCCTTTAGAGTGGGAAAAGGTTCTGAAAAAAATATAGAATTACAAATGATATTTGTCAGCATAACAATTGAGTGGAAAGATAAACTCACATGTGTTTCATGAAGTCTTAACCCTGACCAGTTAATTATTAACAGCTGTAACATTTACAAACACATCATTAAAATCTAATCTCTGTTCACATGAGCAGACAACGATCAGTGTGTTTCTATGATCAGTGACTAATAAACACTGATACAACTTATATACTGCGCATTGTTACTTACAGTTTTTTACGATTGCTAAGCAGTAATGGGCAGATCTGAAGTCACATAACTCTAACTACAGTCTGCACAGCAAAGTTCATGTGGACCAAACTCTAGCTCATTTTCATTGCTTGTACTCAGTTTTCAAAACTCTACACACTTATCCCATGACTTTAACCACAACCTGCACAACACTGTAGGTTTACAGCACTTTGTTCAAATGCTAAAACACTGCTGTCAAAACTGTGAACCACACAATCAAAACTATTATCATTAAAAAAAACATAATATTTCATTATACATAATATTATATAATATTTATTTATATAACATTTCAATCAAAAAATAGATTTCAGCCTTGTGCCTTTCAAACACTGCTGTCATGGTCCTGTCTTCCCTGTTCCTGTTAACTCCCTGATTGTGCGCTCCTCTTGTCATCTGTCTCACCTGTATCCTCATCAATTCCCTAATCAGTCTCGTCTGCTATCCCCGCCTTCCTAATTATCCTCTATGTATTTAAACCTTGTGTTAGTCTTAGTCTGTGTTCGTTCTCGTCTATACTGTGGGTAATCTCCTTCCGTGCTCTAATAAAAAACCTTCAGTTATTGGATCTCTCGTCGCCGTGTCTACCTTTTACACACCGGTGACAACTGCAGATTGCAATTTCAGCTGAAAGGCTAAGCAGGTGTTTTAGACTTGTAGGTGAACACACACACACACACACACACACACATAAATATATATATATATATATGAGTCATGAATTAGTCTTTCTAAGCTCTACCTATATAGGTAGAGCTCCGAAAAACTAAATTTGGAAATGGAACAAGGAAGACGGGTTTGTGAAGGGAGAACGGTGGCAGGGAGAGGGTGGATGCGTGGAGGAAGACAATAAGGCAAAGAGCTGTTATTTCAGATGAAATAAGTGCTAAACTTATAGACATGTCATGAATGATGGTCTCTCATTGAGAGAGGAAGGGTTGAGGGTGCAACCCAATCTGCACAGATCCACAGCTGCATCTGTCATGATCATTTTCCAGCATACAAACAGGTGAGTTACATCATTACATTAGATGAAAACATTTCAGGAATTTATTTTGTATTGCAATATTTACACATATATACATTACAGTAAGTTTGACTGTAACATATATTTTTACAACAGGACCCAAAGGCTGCCCCCAACAGGAGGAAGAGAAAATTTATTTTCAGATGCGCAGGAAAAAGCTATTGTTGACATGGTTATGGTCACCAATGCAATACTGTGAAACTGTGGGATATTCAGATAGAGTGCTGGCTGATAATGATATATTTGGAAATGTTACAGACCTGGTTTGTCCGCAGGAGCATGAGAGAGAACATTAGATGTGATGTTGATGAAAACCTGTGGCTGATGCAGGATTAGCCATTCGATTATTTGTTAGAATTGCAGTCTGTACTTTTAGTTTCTACCTTTTTTCTCATTACTGTAAATCCGTAAATTACTACAGACTATTGAAGCAAACTGCTGATTTTCATTTACCTTCAAGAATTGTTATGTTTTCAAAATGTAAATACTGTAAATCATGTGAAAGAATGTCACTCTGTTCTTTGAATAAAATATTTATTTGTATGAAGTCACTGAAATTGTTCAAACTGTAAAGAAAAGATAGTATTTTCTGTATTGGTGTTTGATGCTAGTGTTTTTACTCTGTGTGTTCTGAGTGACAGTGTGTGTTATCTCAGTGAGGGTTGTGTACAGTGTTTGGCTGCATGAGCCTGTTTTGAGGCATGTGTTAAGAGTTGTGTTGCTTGGAATGGGTTTTGCAGGTGATGTGAACTGTTGGTATTGCACACTGTAGTTGGAGTTTTGCAAATGTGTCTCCAGTTGTGCACACTGCTGCTTAGCAATCGTAAAAAACTGTAATTGTTACTTACTAATGTGTTTAAGAAGAACTTCTTTCCTCTGAGTTTCGTTCTGCTGGAATATTTTCACTCCAGAAGATGCTCTCACTCTCTGATGGTTGTTTTGTGCATCAAAGCGTCTCCTTTAATTTATTTATTGTAATTATGCTGATTATGTGTGTGAGAGAGTGTGTGTGTGTGTGTGTGTGAGAGAGAGAATGAGAGTGTGTGTGTGTAAGTCTGAGTGTGTGTGAGAGAGACTCAAAGAGAGTGTGTAGGTGTGTGTGTGTGTGTGTGTATGAGAGAGAGAGAGAGTGTGTACATGTGTGTGTGTATGTGAGCAAGTCTGTTTGTTTGTGTGTGAGTAAGTGTGTATGTATGTATGTGAGCGTGTGTGTGTGTGTGTGTGTGTGTAAGTCTGTGTATATGTGTGTGTGTGTGTGTATGTGTCTGTGTGAGTGTGTGTGTAAGTCTGTGTATAAGTCTGTTTGTATGTGCGTGCTTACGTGTGTGCGTGCATGTGTTTGTGTGAGTTATTACGGTGTTATTCCGTCTCTGTCTTCACTCTTCCTCACTCTTCCTCTCTCCTCCTCACTCTTCCTCACGCTTCCTCACGCTTCCTCACTCTTCCTCACTCTTCCGTCTCTCTAAAGATCAGTAACTATGAGGTTTTGCACTGAACACAGTTTACTCTCTTTAACTGACGTTTTATGTCATTAATATCATATTATCTGCAAGCATAGTTTTATGATGAATGATTAAACGCTTTATTGTACAGGAAAGGCATGAGATAAGCTCAGGTTTACGGGTTCAGGGTCATTATTATAATTACTATAATAACAAACATGGAGAACAGGACTGTAAAATGAAGAGCTGCACATTTTTTTAATGTTTGAAGTTCACCATAATTCACAAGAATTGCACTACTTTTCACAAGGGTACGGATTGAAGCATTGACTTTTTGTGATGAATGCAACGATGTCTTTGTCATTTAATGTCACTGTCTTTCATCATCACTCCTTTAAACGATCTTCCTTTGAGTTCCACAAAAGATATGCAAGTTTGTCAAGACATGACAGCGAGTAAAGAATGGCAGAATGATCATTTCTGATGGCTTTAATGACACTGAACTCTCTCACACACGATACATGCGTGTTGAACCCAGCAGGAAATCTATCCTCTGACAGGAAGTGGCTGTTTTCTGAGACGAGCTCAGCAGAGAATGTGGCGGGTCGGCGCTAAATGCCTCCGAGTCGATGTGAAAGCCCTTCATCGCCGGTTCCACACGCTGAACTCTAGAAGCAGTCGCTCTAAGCCGTTCCTCGCCTTGCTTCTCGAACCTGTGTTTAGTTTCAGCTCAGAGTAAACACACACTGACCTTTCTTCCTCTCATAGAAACATCACTCAATATTTCTCCAGATCACACTTATTTCATTGCTAAAAATAGACAGAAACTCCATGTGAATATGAGAAAGAGAAAGAGTGTCGGGGAAACACGTGTTAGTCGTCAAAATGAACCCGTCCGTTTGGAAAAACAGCTCTTATGTCGAACAGGGAAGCAGAGAATATAAATATTTCATCGCTCACAAAAGAAGGAGAAAGCAAACAAAGGCAGCGAGTCGTTTCTGAGTCAAGTCTCAGTCTCAGTTCACCAAACTCAAGGTTTCCAGCAGATTAATAAATGATCTGTAATTGAAATGATAATAAATATAATAATAAATATGATAATAAATTAATAAATTCATCAGTTCATCACAGCTCCAGCTTTCATACGCCAGCTAAACAATATTAGAGTGAATGCAGGAGATACAACAAGAGCAACATCAAAACAATCCACTATGGACAACTTTTGGAAAGAGGAAGAATTGAGAGAAATCAAAGATGTGTGGCTTTTAAAATTTTTTTAAAGTTAAATGCACAAATCATCTTCACATAAACACATTATAATAACTGTAATGTTTTCACTTTCACTATCTTTATGGATGTTTAGTTTGCTTGTCTTTGTTCCCGCTATCATTAGTTGTCATCCTTCCATCCACCCATCAGTCCACCCATCCAATCATCCACCTATCCATCCTCCACCCATCCATCCATCCATCCACCTATCCACCCATCCTCCATCCTTCCATTCATCCATCCATCCTTCCATCCATCCATCCTTCCATCCATCCATCCACCCATCCACCTATCCACCCATCCTCCATCCTTCCATTCATCCATCCATCCTTCCATCCATCCATCCTTCCATCCATCCATCCATCCACCCATCCATCCATCCATCCATCCATCCACCCATCCATCCATCCTTCCATCCACCCTCCTATCCATCCATCCATCCATCCTTCCATCCATCCACCCATACATCCATCCACAATCCATCCATCCTTCTATCCATCCATCCATCCATCCACCCATCCATCCATCCATCCTTCTATCCATTCATCCATCCACCATCCATCCATCCTTCTGTCATCCATCCATCCACCCATCCACCATCCATCCATCCATCCTTCCCTTCCATCCTTCCACCCACCCATCCAAGGTGGTCAAGCTTTTAAAACTTTCTGGTCTGGCTTTCTCAAGCCATCTTCACAGTTTGTCTTTATGAATTGTTCTTGATAAATCTAGTTATTATTTTGTATTATTAATATTAATATTATCATTATTAGTCTTAAATGGATGCCTGACCACTAGTTTCAAGACCAGTTTTAGGCAAACCAATGTGAGATAAACTCTATATACTATATAAACTATATATACTATATATACTGTGTACATGTGTGTTACATCCATAAGGACGTAAGTATTTATTTTATTTATGTCTGTTGTGTGTATGAGGTGGAAACTGTTTTACTGTTTTTGTTGTGTTCTCGATTCTTGCTCTGCCTACTGTCTGTTTAAAAGGCTTTTGAGTGCCACCTGATGCCTGTTCAGCTCATTGAGTGGAGTATAAGAACCCAGTTCAGTCCAGTTCAGTCCAGTCCAATCCAATCCAGTTCAGTTCAGTTCAGTTCAGTCTAGTCCTGTGAGAGAGACTGAGGCAATTTCCTCTTTGAGAGACGCTTCCATCTTCTGGTCCCAATGCCTTGTGTGTAACTTAGATTGCCTGTAGTGAATTCAGGTAGAACTGAATAGTGTTTCAGCTGAGTGACGTGTGTGTGTGTGTGTGTGTGTGTGTGTGTGTGTGTGTGTATGTGTGTATGGACTTGAGACGTGCTTAATCTCTGAATTCTTTCAACCTGTTGTACAGCACTTTGGTTGGCCTTTGGCCTCTTTTAAATGTGCTCTATAAATAAACCGAACTTGAACTTGAACTAATCTGAGAGTGTTTCTGCTCATTTCTGTGTACCAGAAACTTTAGATTTGTCTGAGTTGTGCCGGATATGTGGCCCATTACCATTTCTTATTTTTGTTCCTGTTGGATAAAAAAAAAATTGTTTTCAGTTTTCACTGTTGAGAATCGTTTGAGAGGGAACATGTTGTCAGGAGGTGGATGCCTTATTTTCTTTTAAACCATGTTTTCTCCAGTGTTTCGTTAGAGAGGGAGTTAGGATATTGTGTATGTATTTTCTTGACTTTTTTTTAGTTTTGTTTCAATAGATAATTTAGTCCTCTAAAACCCTAGCAAGAACTCTTTGGTTTGTGTGTGTGTGTGTGTGTGTGTGTGTGTGTGTGTGTGTGTGTGTGTGTGTGTGTGTGTGTGTGTGTGTGTGTGTGTGTGTGTGTGTGTGTGTGTGTGTGTGTGTGTGTGTGTGTGTGTGTTGACACATAAGTCGCTGGCGGCTGCAAAGACAGAGTCACGATTCACCAGACAAACAGCACAAGAAGAGGTGATTGTTGCAGTATTTGCATTGCTAGTGCACGCATATTCCCCCTCTGGGACGACGTGCCTCTCTGGTTTCCAGTCTCTCTTTTGGTTTCGTCCTCTAATTAATCATGCATTATTGAGAGCCGGTGCTGGATGAGGTTTTACCCTTGTTTGAGTTGCAGAACACATGCACACGCTGCTTTAAAGACGGCTTTGTAATCTTCCTCCAGCTGAGGGATCCAACTCGACTGAAAGGACATCCGGGGTCACAAACACTTTACAAATCTCATCCGCTCTCGTCATGTTCTCTTAAATCAGATATGTTTGCAATCTGGCCATGACTGTCCTCTTATGATCGTGAGTGCTGGCATGACCTCGGGACCGGGATGTGCAGACCCGGGTCACACACTCACAGTAAATGCCCACGAGATGCTGCAGAACTACATGCTGTTCTGGGAAATTCCACATTTATTGCCAATGAGTTTGGGGTATGGTTAGGTTTTGTGGTAATGGTTTGGTTTGATGATGCGTTAATTAAATGTAAGCTCTTTGAATGTACGGTAAATACAGGTCACAGACATGTACATATGTAATTTATCAAATACAGTAATACCTCTATATACGAGCCTAATCCGTTCCAGGGCAGCATTCTCGAGTTGCTCGTATCTAGAATCATGTTTTCCCATAAGAAATAATAGAAAACAAATTAATCCGTTCCAGCGGTCTCATTTATAAATGTGCGTATGCACAAAACGGAGCTGGAAACGTACGTACGCCAGTTTCCACGCAAATTTTGTGATCTATAAAAAACAAACTTGATGGGAGAAAAGGGAATTCTGGAGACAAAGGGAATTTGCAACACAGATGGTTAAATCTTTTTAATTTTTTGCCGTATGCCATTTTTGACTTTTAGGCATACGTAAACTTTTAGTTTAACTTTTTACGCACAGTTTTATAAATGAGACCCCAGATCTGTAACAATGGGGAAAATATGTTTTTTATTGGTATAGACACACACACACACAATTATAGTACATGTATACAGTGTGATACATGTGTGACATCAAATAGAATGTGGTTTTAATTATACGTTTTTAAGGACAGTAGCAGCGGAGGAGGGAGGGAAGGGTATGGAGACACGTTCGTTACAGGAATACTACATAGCTTAAATTAACATAACTTAGCTTACATATTTTTTTAACTTTTCTATTTAATATTATTTTTTTGATTTACTTCTTTACTTTTGATCACTTTTCATACCTTTTTCGTTCAGTAAAAACTTAAATTTTCTGGAATAGCTGGAACTAAGCATAACTGAACTTAGCTTTCGTTTTTTTTTTACTTTTCTATTTTCTATTATTGTTTTGATTTTTTTTGCTTCATTTCCATGGTCATCATGCGTTTCTTCTTCTCACTACCATCCTTACAACTCACTTTCTTAGAATTTATCGCTATTATGAAGAATAAAGTAGAGAGAAAATCAGCTGCTCGCAAGCTATGCGTAAAGAAGTCTGTGAACACATGAAGTGAAAGTGCGTCAGCATCGGCGTTAGTACGCGTGCTCGTATCTCGAATATTTACTCGTATCTAGAAGCACAAAACTGCCGAAGGCTTGCTCGTATTTTGGAATACTCGTATGTAGAGACGCTCGTATCTCGAGGTATTACTGTATATTTAATAAGTGTAATATATTAAAAAGAGTAGTAGTTAAGGCCATCTAATACATTTGATCACAAGGGTTATTATAGTTAATGAAACCATAAAAGACATATAGAACCATAAAATACATTTCTGTTAAATAAAATAAAATAGATGATATATATATATATATATATATATATATATATATATACAGTAATACCTCGGTTTACGAGTTTAATTCGTTCCAAGAGCTCGTAACCCAAAATGCTCGTGCACCAAAACAATTTTCCCCATAAGAATGCACTAAAATTCAATTGATTTGTTCCACAGGACCATAAATGACCATTTTAAATATTTTTTTGGTTTTATCCTTAATTACATTAATTACAGTTAAAATTATAACCATTAAGATCTCATATAAATACTAATTAATAATTGACAATTAAACTCTAAAAATACTTGACAATTTACTGTAATGTACTTTAGCTTTGAGTAGCGTGCGGAGGAGACGAGAGGAGGGAGGACGGGGGAGCGGGGAATGCAAGGGAAAACACAAAACCCGGATTCAAGTGCAAATGAGTGAATTTATTATAATAGTGCAGAAAACAAACAAAGTGATAATCCAGAGTGGAAGTCGTGGAGACCAGAACACGGGAACATGGGGAGACAGGAACACGGGAGATCCAAAGACGTGGGCATAACAGAGACAACGACTCGACAACACAAGAGTGGAGAGAAGTGAACTAAATAGGCAGAGGATATGAGAATCAGGTGTGTCAGTGATCAGTAACCACGCCCCCACTCACACACTGTCACAGTCCTGTCGCGTCTGTCACATCCGGGTTCCTCTGTGTCTTCCAGATCCTTCCCCCTCCTGTCTTGTTAGTAATTTACCCTGTTAATCATGACAGCTGTGTCCCATTTCTTTGTGTATATATTCCTCTTGTGTCCCCCTTGTCGTTGTCGGTTATTGGATATCAATGTTTCCTGGACGTGCTCTGTGTGTGTGTAGTGGGTACAAAATAATTGAGTAAAAGAGTATTTTCAATTAATGTAAATTATATTTGCAGTGTACAGTACTCATCCTATATGATGAATGGTGATTGATTTATCTGGCCTAGTTTTCAGAGCAACTGATTGAATGATTGTTTTTCCTCTCCTGTATCGTTCACCTGAAGGGGGAGGGGCACACTGCACACTTAATACAGAGACTCTGGTGAAGCAGCAGCAGCGTCCCCATGTCTTGTTTATTCATTCCTAAACTATTTCCCCCTCATCAGGCGGTGAGGGTACTACATGTGGAACTACTTGTAATACTACATGTATTACTTTACTCCCTCCCTCCGTGTGTGTGTGTGTGTGTGTAAAACTAGTAAAAAGTTTCTGCTATTTATAAATAATAAAACAAATGTTAACTGAGTTATATATGTTATATGTAAATATCTATATAATTAATATTTATTAAGAAAACCTTGAATATATTGTAATCTATTTGCCATTTCTCAACATTTCTTATTTCAGGGATGGAATTATTTCATAAAATAAACTAAGCTAATAACTAAATAAACTTGAAATGGAAACTTTAAAATGGAAATAAAACTATATAGACATGTTTAAAAACATTAATAAAAGTGATACTTTTTTTGCAAAAAATTCTTACAATTAAACTGGGGGAATAAATAGACATGTTTAAAAGCCTCTAATAAAAGTGATAAAAAAGTGCAGCAAAATTATTAAAATTAATCTGGAAAAAAACTATTTTAGAATATGAAGTGTGTCTCATTGATGCTGAAATAAGAGGCTCAGCGTTACAGTGCTTAACATGTGAAACGAGCAGCGGTTCGTTCTCGTTCTCAGAGAAAGGGACCGAATGAGAGAGAGAGAGAGAGAGAGAGAGAAAGAGAGAAAGAGAGAGAGAGAGAGAGAGAGAGAGAGAGAGAGAGAGAGAGAGAGAGAGTGTGTTTCTTGTGCAGTGCTGGTGCGGATCCAGAATAATCCCTGCTCTCCCCAGGCCCAGATGACCGATGCGGAGGGAGGAGGAGCGAGTCGCCCGCTCAGAGCAGCTTGGCATCACGGCGGGTCACCTGCACTTCCTCTGCCCACACCGGCTCTCCACTAACTCTCCGTCTGCTCACACACACACTGACGGCTCGGCCAATCCCTCAAACTGGCTCGGATGCCACTGCCTCACTGTTCCCATCCAAAGCCACGCATTTCACTTATGTGCAGAATTGGAATATGCCATAAAACAATTGTGAATAGAGTAAATAAAGCTTTCCTGCGTCTCAAACAGTAGAGAGCGGCGCTTGCAACATCAAGGTCATGAGTTCGATTCGCAGGGAAAGCAAGAACTGATTAGAATGTCAATGTGTTTCTTGAATGCGATGATAAAAGCGTCTGATAAATGTATAAAGATGTAGAAAAACACGGCACTGTCGGCCAATGAAGAGGCCAGTGAGAAATCTGAAAGAAATCGTGTTTTTCACGTGCATAAAGGATTATATGTCATGCAGTTTTCTCCATATGTTCACGACATTCGTCCAATATGATAAAACTCCTCATCTTGAGAAACTTTGCCTCTTGGACGATGATTATTTCAAAAACCTACTTTTGCAAACTAGTCCTGGGTTTTGCTTCAACCTCAATAACTGTTAAATAGTGTTAAAACTACTTTTTACAGTGTATATATACAGAAATACCTTGAGATACGAGCGTCCCGACATAAGAATATTCTGAGATATGAGCGAGCCTTCGACCATGTTTTGCTTTGAGATACGAGTAAAGATTTGAGAAACGAGCAGCTGACAGACGCCGACGCTGTAGGTGCCCACGCAGCCTCACTCCTTCATTTCACGTGTGCGTCGACTACCCTAAGCATCTCCCGCGAGTCTTCCTGTGGTGTAGATGGATGCGTTTCCAATGTCCTTAAACCGTCAGATTAAACCTTACACTGCAGAATTCAATCAGCATTTTTGCCTTGTTTTCCAGTGCAAATATCCAAACATTCTTGAATCAAGATACAGTAATACCTTGAGATACGAGCATACCGACATACAAGTATTCTGAGATACGAGTAAACCTTGAACATTTTTGCTTTGAGATATGAGTAAATATTTGAGATACGAGCAGCTTACAGACGCCGACGCTAGTAGCACTCGGAGCAGCTCAAGCGCCTCATTTATGGGGTAATTGCATATGATCTCCACTAGAGGCAGCTTGGTTTTACAGCGGGGGTTACCGGGGGCAATGAGTGATTCACGAGTATTAAGCTGGGAGCAGCACGAGTTATGAGTGTTCAATAATAATCAATATGAGCTTCTGAGTCTGTCCAACACACAACATGGGAAGAAACACTACACTTCCGTATTGTGTTTGATTATCTACATAATCCCTCACTCTTCCTTTTTTTAGAGGGCTAAAATGGATAAGGTTTTTTCCTGTTATTTCATATGGGGAAAAATTATTTGAGATACGAGCAATTCAAGTTATGAGCTCGTCTTGGAATGAATTATGCTCGTATCTCAAGGTATTCCTTTATATATACATATATGTACTAATTATTATTATTTCTGTTATTATTTACTTAAGTAAATTGCTTGTATTGGCTGTAAATGGTCTTTTCCTTCTATCAGTGATTTCATGCTTGCTAAATAATAGGAATAAAAGGAAAATTTCCTTTTTATCCTTGTGTTTAAAGGTCTTAAAGCGCTTTAAAGTTGCATAATTGCTGCTTGCCACAATATTTTTAATTATCTTTGCAGTTTTACTGCCACCATTCACTTTCATAATATTAAAAAAGGGCAAGAATAAGCTCTTAAAAATCCCCTTTTGTGTTTTAAGGATGAAATAAAGGCAGAGTTGCAACACTATCAAGGGAGTAAATGATGACGGAGTTTCCATTGTTGAGTTTTATCTCTTATCACGAAGATTTGCTCCAGTTTTCCCATGCCAGAATCTGCTTGCTTAGTTAATTTTACATTTTTCAATGTAAAACACATTTTACAAACACTTCTGTGAGTGAGACTATCAGCGGTGAACTTTTCACCCTCGCTGGTATTTTCATATTTCCATATTCATGGAGTTCATTTGTGTGGCTCGTCTCACCAAACTTCCTCAGAAAACAAAACTGTCTGTCTGAGTGTGTGGAAACGCGCTGCATGAAATATTGAGGAGCTCTGGAGCAGCGGCAGGATCTCCTTCCTCTTCGGACGACGTACAAATGATGAACAAACACTCAAAACACCTTCAACTTCCCTGCATGAATTATCACACTAACACACAACAATATTTCACAGATTTTACTGTATTTTTTATCAAATAAATGCATCCTTGGTGACACTTCTTTCAAAAACATTAAATTTACTATATTAATACAGTGGAATTCACTTATCTCGAGTCACGGTTAACTCGCCAATACTATTATGTCGACGTTTTTGAAGTGAAACCGCCAAACTCCCTATTTGTCGTTGCATTTTCTTGTGGTTTATGTCGATTCTTTAATGTCACCGAACACTAATATCTCGAGCACAAAAGAGGGACAAATTGGGTTATCTCGTGAGTCATGAGTGTACCTAGTTCACTGCGCATGCGCTGAGTTTGCGTTGCACGTGGATCGCGGTCCATATTTTCACACTGTCAGTGATGCTTTACTCACAGTGCCGCGCAGCCACAGAAGAACTCGCAGAAGTGGCGGAAAAATCAAGCCTTGCAGATGCTATGAGTTAGCATCGCTGTCCAGGAATTCCCAGATTACGTTGACATCGACAAAGACGTCGTTACTGATAGAAGCATTTGTTTTCAAGCAGACCGTTAAAGGCAAAAAGTAACAAAGCATTTTAGAGTTTGTAAAGAAACCCTATTAATCGCGTGTGCAATACTATCAGAACTGTGTCCGAGCGAAATGACTGTGCTATGAGTGAATGTGTTTATTTGTGTTGTGACTGTGTTTATGCTGTGAGCGATCGTTGTGTTTGCAATGTTGGAGAATATAATTAAAGGTTTGTATGGAGAATTGAAGGTGTTTTTTATTGTATACTGGTAAATCTCTGCTGTTAGTTGGTGCACATATGCCTTTTGTTGTTAGCAAACATATACAGTGTATGTACATTTTTATAGCATGCTGATCGCTTTATCAAATAATTCGGCATATTGGCTGTTGGTTATCTCGCTAAACGCTTTTTTGCAACCCCCGAGACAATCGACATTACCGAACTCCACTATATATATATATATATATATATATATATATACATATATTATTAGTAATATTATTATTATGAACAAGAATATACTGGAATTTGGAATAATTTTATGTTTTTGAAAGACGTTTGTTTTACTCATCAAGGATTTGACTGAATAAATTGTCATAAATACAAATAAAATATTGTAACATGTTTTAAATTTAAGTTAAACTGTGATTTGTTTGTTAGTTTTTTTGCAGTGGCACAGATGAATATTTTAACGTGAATCGTTCCTTTAACAGTCAGATTTCTTTTGGCATGATCTCAGTGGCCGAGAGTCACTGCGCTCACAGTCACAGGAGAAGCACTGCCATCTCTCCTGCTCACACTGAAACAGCTCAACTGGAGTGTGTGTGTGTGTGTGAGCATATGTGTGTGTGAGTGTGTGAGAGTGTGTGTGAGCATGTGTGTGTGAGAGTGCGTAAGAGTGCGTGAGAGTGTGTCTGAGAGTGTGTGTGAGCATGTGTGTGTGTGTGAGTGAGAGTGAGTGCTTGAGAGTGTGTGTGTGAGAGTGTGTAAGAGAGTCTGTGTGAGCATGTGTGTGTGTGTGAGAGTGAATCCGAGTGTGCGTGAGCATGCGTGAGCGTGAGAGTGTGTGTGTGTGTGTGTGGTAGTGTGAGTGCATGTGTGTGTATGTGTGTGTGTGTGAGAGTGTTTGTGTGTGTGTGTGAGTGCGTGATTGGGTGAGTGTGTTTGTGTGTGAGCATGTGTGTTTGTGTTTGCGTGAGAGTGCGTGTGCGTGTGAGAGTGTGTGTGTGTGCGTGAGAGTGTGTGTGAGCATGTGTGTTTGTGTGCGTGAGAGTGTGTGTGAGTGCGTGCGTGCGTGCTTGCGTGAGAGTGTGTGTGTGCATGTGTGTGTGTGTGTGCATGAGAGTGTGAGTGTGTATGTGTGTGTGAGTGCGTGCTTGCGTGAGAGTTTGTGTGTGTGTATGCGTGAGAGTGAGTGTGATTATGTGTGAGAGTGTGTATGTGAGTGCGTGAGAGTGTGTGTGTGAGTGTGAGTGCATGTGTGTGTATGTGTGTGTGTGAGAGTGTTTGTGTGTGTGTGTGAGTGTGTGATTGGGTGAGTGTGTGTGTGTGTGTGTGCGCGAGAGTGTGTGTGTGTGTGTGCGTGAGAGTGTGTGTGTGTGCGCGAGAGTGTGTGTGAGTGCGTGCTTGCGTGAGAGTGTGTGTGTGTGCGCGAGAGTGTGTGTGAGTGCGTGCTTGCGTGAGAGTGTGTGTGTGCATGTGTGTGTGTGTGCGTGAGAGTGTGAGTGTGTATGTGTGTGTGAGTGCGTGCTTGCGTGAGAGTGTGTGTGTGTGTGTGTGTGTGTGTGTGTGAGAGTGTGTGTGAGCATGTGAGTGGACAGACACAGGGAAAATAACACTTCTCACATGACTGACTAACACACAAGATGCAATAAACACTCTCGACACGACCTCAACATTCGATCCATTTCATGCGAGATTCAAGGTTGTTTACTGTGTAATTCATGGCTGGTGTTTGCTCGGCCCGTGAGCGCGGGTCTGGGGAGGATAACAGATGATTTCAGTGTGTGTGTGTGTGTGTGGGGGGGGGGGCTCACCCCACGGCACAAACAAGCTCTTTTTATAGCCGAACAGCAGCTGAAGACTTTGGATCAGCAGAATGCAATTTAGAGCCGGCGATCTCTTAAGTTACATCACAAGACGCTCCGAGGACGAGGCCAGAAACATGCAGATTCACTATCCATCTTTTGTTGCTGAATATATTTGGACTGCAGTGCATTTACCTTTATTAACTGAGCTGAAGCGCTTCATATAGGGCAATAAAGTCACGCATGTTCACTGCGAAAAAAGCATTTTCATCAATCTGTCCAAACCTTCTTAAATCAAGATGCAAGCAAAACGACTTCAGATTTTACAATTATTCATTAGTCAATGCTTTTATCCAAATCAACTTACAATTGAGGACTACAAGCAATTCATCTTCGATAAACATGAGAAAAGTCTTGTTTTCTGGGGGAGAAAATACCTAAATGAAGTGAGTTTGTGCTTAAAACAAGAAGAAATGTCTGCTAATGGAGTCAAAAATAATAAACATCTTTCTGCCGCCATTAGCAGATATTTGTTCTTGTTTTAAGCACAAACTCGCTTCATTTTGATACATCTTTTATTAAACAAGAGTTACTATCGTCAGTCGCTTTGCTCTTGATTTAAGCGTGTGCAGATGTTTGTGCAGGAAACGAGACACTGTTTGCTCATATTTTAACTCAGATTCAGGTTTGCATTTGCATTTAATGTGCATGAACCTTTTTTTCTGTCCATTAATGCACTGATTCAGTGTTTGAACTCTGAACTCCTGTGCTGATGGAAAATATCCTCTGGCTACACTGTTAAATATTCAGGCCTAACAATTACAGCGTTATTCATTGCATGCAAGATAATTGAAATTGATTCATCATACTGGTTCAAAACCTTCCCTGTCCGCTGGCAGGAATTATTGTTTTTGAAAGCAATATAATCTGCAAGCGAGTTACAATATGAGCAATATCAATATGGCAACAAGGAGAAATCAATGGCGTTGAGGTAATGCGTGGATCTGACCCTGCAACCTTCGTTACTGCATGTGTCAGGCTCTCTTTCACAAGATTCGGGACACTCGCTGGATACTGAGAATTATTCCAAGATATGACATCACACAAATTATATTGCAAAGATATTTTATATCTCAAACTGAGAACTCACACATTTGCCATCAAATCATCATCTTTGAGCAACGGCATCAACGTTTGTCTGAGATCATGATTTATCTGTCAACACTTTATAATCAGATCTTATTTCCAAACACCAGTTCATGCATTATAGGAAACATGAACCAGCTATGAGCAATATACTGTATATATATTAAAACACTTCAAATGTCTAGGATAATCTAATACATTCAGCTTTAATCACAGGAATAAATGACACTTTACTATATATTCACATAGAAAACAGCTGTTTTACACTGATATAATATTACACTGTTTTACTGCATTTATTATCTAATAAATTCAGCTTTAATCACAGAAATAAATTACACTTTACTATATATTCACATAGAAAACAGCTGTTTTACACTGATATAATATTACACTGTTTTACTGTATTTATCATCTAATAAATTCAGCTTTAATCACAGGAATAAATGACACTTTCCTATATATTCACATAGGAAACAGTTGTTTTACACTGATATAATATTACACTGTTTTACTATATTTATCATCTAATAAATTCAGCTTTAATCACAGGAATAAATGACACTTTACTATATATTCACATAGAAAACAGCTGTTTTACACTGATATAATATTATACTGTTTTACTGTATTTATCATCTAATAAATTCAGCTTTAATCACAGAAATAAATGACACTTTACTATATATTCACATAGGAAACAGCTGTTTTACATTGATATAATATTACACTGTTTTACTGTATTTATCATCTAATAAATTCAGCTTTAATCACAGGAATAAATGACACTTTACTATATATTCAAATAGAAAACAGCTGTTTTACACTGATATAATATTACACTGTTTTACTGTATTTATCATCTAATAAATTCAGCTTTAATCACAGGAATAAATGACACTTTACTATATATTCACATAGAAAACAGCTGTTTTACACTGATATAATATTACACTGTTTTACTGTATTTATCATCTAATAAATTCAGCTTTAATAGCAGGAATAAATTACACTTTACTATATATTCACATTGAAAACAGCTGTTTTACATTGATATAATATTACACTGTTTTACTGCATTTATCATCTAATAAACAGTCTTTCTAAGCAGAAGAGACTCTTTCAAAAAATATTCCAACTTTATACCAGCAACGTACAGTGTGTTCTTTCCTAATAAATGCATAAATAAAAAATAAAAGGAGAGGAAGAAAAACAGAGGGAGAAAAAAGAAAGGAAATCACAAAGCTTTAAAGCTTTCTCTCCGTCTGTCACTGTTTTCATCATCTGTAATATTAGAGGAACCAAATGCTTTTAAATTGAATGCCATCTGAATCTGGCGAACGCTTTAACTTCTGGTGGATCGAAATCCTGCTTTAAAGTTGTGCGAACGAGCGAGAGCTAATGTGAGCGTCTCTTTTGGACCCGAGGGAAGGATTATGGGTAAATCTGCATTTACAGATGCATTTTATTGTGCATGCGACCTCTGTGAAGGTGGAGGGGAAGGCGAGCGTTTCTCTTTGGCATGATGGACAGAAGCGTGTGCAGGATCTTTGTCAGTGCTCGACACCTGAGGTCACACTGATTTGTCACACACAGAAGCGTGTTTAAGTTTAGCAGGAAGCGTGCATGTTCTCCCTAAAGCCCTGTGAGCTCAATCTTTCCACAGACTGCTGCTCACTCATTCTTGGACCTGATATTGAATTCACAGACTGGATATGTTTGATGGGAATTCATTAGAATTTGGTGCACAAATAAGATCTGATGCAAGTTACTGCAAGACAGAAGATGTGAGGGGAAATTAACTTCACACACTTACTATAGCACATCTATTATTAATGCATTTTAATACTACTGGAAGCCTGATAAAATCTACATATACGAATGAAACTGGATTCTGTATAGCCTGTAATGGGAATCCAGAAGTGGATTTTTCTCTGCTCTTCTCTGCTCTTGGATTTTTCTCCGTCTGAAATTACGGTTCATGTCAAAGCAAGTATGTTTGGTGTAGATGGATGCGTTTCCAATGCCTTTAAACCGTCAGATGAAACCTTACACTGCACAATTCAATTTTTATTTTTGTCTCGTTTAAAATATCCAAACATTCATGAATCAAGATACAGTAATACCTTGAGATACGAGCAAGGCTTCCAGCTAATATTGGCTTTGAGATACGAGTAAATATTTAAGATACGAGCAGCTTACAGACACTAACACTAGAAGCACTCTGAGCAGCTCAAGCGCCTCATTTATGGGGTAATTGCATATGATCTCCACTAGAGGCAGCTTGGTTTTACAGCGGGGGTTACCGGGGGCAACAAGTGATTCACGAGTATTAAGCTGGGAGCAGCACGAGTTATGAGTGTTCAATAATAATCAATATGAGCTTCTGAATCTATCCAATACACAACACGGGAAGAAACACTACACTTCTGTATTGTGTTTGCATTATCTACGCTATTCCTCCCTCCTCCTCCTGAATGTCAGAATGGGAAAAAAAGGTGATTTAAGCAGTTTTGAGCGTGGCATGGTTGTTGCTGCCAAACGGGCCGATCTGAGTATTTCACAATCTGCTCACTTACTAGGATTTTCACGCACAACCATTTCTAGGGATTGCAAAGAATGGAGTGAAAAGGGAAAAACATCCAGTATGTGGCAGTCCTGTGGGAGAAAATGCCTTGTTGATGCTAGAGGTCAGAGGTCATGGGCGACTGATTCAAGCTGATAGAAGAGCAACTTTGACTGAAATAACCACTCGTTACAACTGAGGTTTGCAGTAAAGCATTTGTGAAGCCACAACATACACAACCTTGAGGCGGATGGGCTACAACAGCAGAAGACCCCACCGGGTGCCACTCATCTCTACTACAAATAGGAAAATGAGGCACAATTTGCACCAGCTCACCAAAACTGGACAGTTGAAGACTGGAAAAATGTTGCCTGGTCTGATGAGTCTGGATTTCTGTTGAGACGTTCAGATGGTAGAGTCAGAATTTGGCATAAACAGAATGAGAACGTGATCCATCATGCCTTGTTACCACTGTGCAGGCTGGTGGTGGTGGTGTAATGGAGTGGGGATGTTTTCTTGGCACACTTTATGCCCCTTAGTGCCCCTCAGCACCTTGTTGAATCAATGCCACGTAGAAGTAAGGCTGTTCTGAAGGCGAAAGGGGGTCAAACACAGAATTAGTGTGTGTTCCTAATAATCCTTTAGGTTTAGGTATGTTATGATTAAGATGCGTTAACTTGAGAATTAAGTTACAAAGTGTTGCTTTCAGAAAAATTCATGCATTTATCAGACGCTTTTATCCTTGCATTCAAGAAACACAGTGATATTCTAATCAGTTCTTGCTTTCCCTGGGAATCAATAATCAAGGTACACACAATTAAATACATTCAATTAAAAATGTTTAATATTATTTTTTAGGGCTGCAAAGGTAAGTTTTTATTATTATTTTTTACATTTAAAAATTGTATTCCCCCTCAAATTTAAACCCCCTTTAATCCTGTGTTTTGAAGAATTAAAATGGGTGAGTTTGGTGAAATGAATGTCCAGTTTTCCTCAGAACGGTTTGGACTGCGGAAGGAATTCTGTCTTCTGAAAGTGATGTTTTCTTGTGCATGAAGCTCTTTCATCTCAAAAGATCAAGGAAATTTGAGTTCTCAAAGATATAACCTCTTTAACAAGTTAAAAACTCTCTTCAGAAACCAATCAAAGCAGAACTTTGGAACGACTGCGTGATACAAACAACAGCAGCCAATGAACAGATGAAAGTGTGTTTGAGCAGGTGGCAAAATCAGTCCACGATCAGAGAAAAGCTCTTCAATTGTCTCTCTGCATCTCGTTCTGCTCTCCTTCCCACTCTAAAACCGAACCTCTCTGCGGGTAAATGTGAAGTCTCTGTGTTTATATGCTGACGTGCATCACTTTCTGTTTTCAGGAGGACAACTGCTCGTCCGCTTATTTGAGACGCACTGCGTAAACAATCGTAAGACAAAACGCTGCTCATCTGATCAAAGGCAGGATTTGCACATCAATACAGGGATGAATTAATGGGTGCTAGGCTTGTTTCTCTTGGTCTCACTGAAAAGGCCGGGTCGGTGAGCTGTTCTTGTTGCATTAGTGTGTGAGGAGATCTGACAGAGATGTGTGCGTCATTAAGAGAGCCATCGTGAAGAGGAGAGCATGACCTCTGTGAGCCACCGGCAAACTTCAAAACAGCCAACAGCAGTGAATCAATAACTCTGTGTCCATACACATAATTATGGAATATTGCATTAAAAAAAACTGAAACGCCAAGACGTGCATAAAATCCTAAATGTGCATTAAAAACATATTCACTCAATTGAGGCAGATCTTTCCTTTATCCAATAAGAAGACGTGCACATAATCTGATTAATTCCCTCAATGCACAACAAAACACACATCGGAGGCTGTGATTGGATGACTGGAGGAACCGGTGGACCAATGGCATCGCAGCATCTCAAATGAGGCCGTGATTGGATGATTGGAGTAACCGGTGGACCAATGGCATCGCAGCGTCTCAAATGAGGCCGTGATTGGATTACTGGAGTAACCGGTGGACCAATGGCATCGCAGAGTCTCAAATGAGGCTATGATCTATCTATCTATCGATCTATCTATTTATCGTTCTGTCATCTATCTCTCTATCATTCTGTCATCTGTCCGTCCGTCCATCCATCCATCCATCATCCATCTATCTATCTATCTATCGATAAAGATAGACAGAACTCACTTAATTTTGATAATTTTTAGTCTTAATATTTGCAGTGATATTACAGTAAATTAATCTTGATTTAAGAAAGTGCAGATATTTGTTCTGGAAAACAAGACAGAAACACAGAGGAAGAAAATGTTTTGTGTTTTTGCAGTGAACTGATTAAGTGTAAGTTGAAGGAGCAGATTGTGTTTTCTCTCCTTCATTTACAGGCCTTGCATGTCTGTTTCTGAATAACAATATGCCTCGTCCCTTATTATATTCTCCCAGGCCGTCCAGAGTGTTGAATTAAAGTCTGCTTTGAAAAAGAAACATTTGTCAAAGCTTTGAAAAGCCTAGAAAATTCCCACTCTCTTTTTCTTCCTGCGCCATCAGCCATTTGAACAGAAAGAAAAGCGCAGCTTGGTTTGTCCCATTGAGCCAAAATGCTTTGTTCCTGAAGCACCTGCAATGCGTCACATGACCCGCGTCCTCTCTCTCGCACCGGACGCTCATCTGTGTCCTTTAATACGTTCTGTGACGTTTACAAAGCTGCTCATTCAAATTCACACACTTAAAAGCAGAAACACACTATCAATAAAATAAAAGTCACTTAAAGTGAGTCACATTCACATTTATCAGCTGCTTTTATCATCGCATTCAAGAAACACATTGACATTCTAACCAGTTCTTGCTTTCCCTGGCAATCGAACCCATGACCTTGATGTTGCAAGCACCACTCTCTACTGTTTGAGACACGGTTCAAGTGAACTGGTGTGAGCAATAGGATCAGTCTGATCTGAAGTCTGAGAGGAGACCGGGGTCTTTGAAGAGTAATCCACATAGGAGAGAGTCTACGTGACAGATGAGACCGGATGGAGTGATGGAGGAGTGATGGAGGAGTGTGTGTTTGTATGTTATGGCTGAGTGGTTGGAGTGTGTGGGAGGAGGGTGTGGCCGAGTCTGTGACAAGATTAGGGTCCAATTCTCACTATTAACTATTACTTTTTATTAATACAGTAATACCTTGAGATACGAGCGTCCCGACATTTGAGTATTCTGAGATACGAGCAAGCCTTCGAGCAAAATTTTGCTTTGAGATACAAGTAAAGATTTGAGATACAAGTAGCTTACCCATCACTCATACAATATCGGCCCATCACTCCTTCACTTCACGTGTTCCTCCACTAAAATAAAAGTGTTTGTGTGAGCAGAAACAGCACTGAGAGAAGATTGAGCACATATTGAGTCAATTTAGGGATTTAAATGAGATCGCAGGCTCCCGTTTTTTCGCGTGATGATCTGTTATTCGGATGTAATTTACGTGCACAAACATCACTTTCTTTTTGGCATGGATTTTCTGCCATAGTTGATCCGTACACATCTCCCGCGAGTCTCCGTATTGTGTTTGTGTTATTTACATTATCCCTCCTCCTCATCCTCCTCCATTAGCTGCTACTGTCTCGAAGGCAAGAACTCATAATTAAAACCACATTTTATGTTATATCACAGGAATCCTTATATATTATAATTTTCTGTATGTGTGTGTGTGTGTGTCTCTATAGCAATTAAAACCATATTTTTTTCCATTGTTATTAGCACTAATAAGGGAGTTTTTTAGAGGGCCGGAACGAATTCAATTTTTTCTGTTATTTCTTATGGGAAAAAATTATTTGAGATATGAGCAACCCGAGTTACGAGTCGAGTAGTTAGCAAGGTAGTTGTTGAGTTTAGTTATTGGGTCAGAATATGATCTTGCATTAATATGTGCTTTAATAAACATCCAATATCCTAGTGATATGCATGATGACAAACAATTAGTTCATTGTGAGAATTGAAGCATAAACTAAAGTGTTGCCAAAAAATAAAGTTTAAAATAGGTTAACTTATTTTGATGAGTTGAAGTAATGTAAAAACATCTGCGGTCATGATGTTTTTTTACAGGTAACTCTAGAAGGCTGCTCGACATATGCGTGTCACACCTGTGGCTCACAGTCGACGTGAAGCCGAGCGATTGGTCAGCCGTTTGCTGGACGGGCCTGTGTCAGGGGTTCAGCTGTCCCGTCTGTCAGATCCCAAACACTCAAACCTGAACCCCCAACACAGATCCGCTTTCATTCACACTTATGCATTTATCAGACGCTTTTATCATCGCATTCAAGAAACACATTGACATTCTAATCAGTTCTTGCTTTCCCTGGGAATCGAACCCATGATCTTGATGTTGCAAGCGCTGCTCTCTACTGTTTCTAAGCTTTCATCTGTCCTAAGCACAATTGTCTCTGCTGTGAGTCATCAGGTTAACACACAAACCACGGCAAAACCCTCAAACAGACATGAATAAATGCCGTTTTCTCTGAGCTCTAGATAAGCAGCCCAAAGCTGCTTCGTCTCTCTTCTCTCGCTCTTCTCTTCTCTCGCTGGCATGTTGAGCCAAGTCACACATTTCAAACCCACAGTTCATTTGTTGAACAGCAGACTGCGATGAATCTGCCTGTTGACACAAAACACACACGTCAAACATGTGTGTTTTCCAGATATCTGGTGAACTGGAGAGGCAACTGTCGCGGCAGGTTCGCGCTTTGGGGGATTGTGAAGAAAGAACTGGTTTTTCACGTTTTCCCCGTCTAGGCAAAGACTGGCCTTGTGCTATTCACTTCCACTGGCAGGATTTTCTTAAGCCAATTGGTGAATTGAACCATGGGAGGCTGAAGAGCAAAAGGGAAATGAAAGGCTGAAACAGGCTGAGCCGAGTCACGGTCAGCATCAGAATCAAGCGCTCAGAAACGATCACTGTGGAGTTTCAGTTCACCGTATGGACTGGGAGACATCGTGATTATTGATTATTTCTCAGCCGGCACTCTCAAGGTTATAAGCAGGCCAGCACTTCTTCTCGCTTGCAGAAATGTTCGTGATACGTCTCACGCAAGTGAGCAGACATGTGCCGGTCATTTCAACAACTGGCGCGCAAAGGTCAGTCAAACGGTCAGAGTGAGCCGAGGATTTGCCTTCAAACTCTACCTCTGTTTTTATTACAAAACCATTATATGATCTGAACATGAATGAATAGCATTTACTGGAGAAAACTTGTTTTCATTGCAGGAAAAGGAAAGTGCAATGCTGTTCAAACCCACCGTGACAAACTCACACATTTACATTCCTGCATTTATCAGTTCTTGCTTTCCCTGGGAATCAAACCCATGACCTTGATGTTGCAAGCGCCGCTCTCTACTGTTAGAGACACATGGAAGCATAAACATGCAATTTGATGTAATGTTAAGAGTTTTTCCCGTCAGCCTGAGCAACCAATACATACGGAAGAACATTTTGCACAATAAAAGCACCTTTGTCACACCGTTCAACACACATCTTGTTCGAAACTGAACTGAAACTTTATAACACACACTAAATGTAAAAAATATACTTTTTAAACAAGTAGTTTTGTCTTGTTTTCCAACACAAATATCTAAACATGCTTAATCAAGATACATTTACTGGAGAAGAAGCAAAACTACTCAAGTCGATTCTTGTTTTATGAAGAAGAAGAAGAAATAGTAAGATTAATGAAGTGAGTTTATACTTGAGAAATTTTCCCATTGTGGAACGAATAAAGGTATATCTTATCTTATCTTATCTTATCTTAATTCAAAGGGAAAACGAGTTTGATGTATTCTGGCTTTTTTCCCTTCTGAACCCACAGGCAGATATTTCTTCTTGTTTTAAGCATAAAATCACATATTTTATTATTTTTTATAATTATTTGTCATTTTGATCTTCCAGTAAATGTATCTTGATTCATGAATACTAAGATATTTGTGCTGGAAAACAAGACAAAAACTGGATTTGCAGTGAATGTATAAAAGCTTAAATATTTTGACTGTAGAACAAACTTAAAAGACATTCTGCACTATAAGATCCACCTGGATGAAATGAAAGTGCTATTAAACGTGCTGAAGGTTTCCCTCACAAGATTACGTGTCGTCACGAGTTCACACACACACACACACGGAGGGAGACGGGAATGCGGGCAGGGTTTCCTGAAGTTCAGATGCAGCTGTGCGCTTTAGACGAGGTTAACAGCCTCTCATGTCAGTATGAGCATGTGAAATGAATTTTTAAAATGAGTTTTAAAAATATACTCGTCACTAATGTCATATACTATTTATGTCTCTATAAATATATGTAAGAATAAATCATGCCTGGAGCTTTTAACTCCTTATGGCCTTCTAAATATAATATTTTAGAAATATAAAATGTTTGAAGAAAGCTTTTAATTGGATAAAATTGAACTGTAATAATACTGTATATTATAATGAAAATATGATTAAATGATTCGTTCATAAAGAGAGTCATTTACTTCATTACTGAATGAAACAGCCGTTTGAACGAACTAATGACTCGCTCATTAAGACATTAATTGCCACACAATGACAGTTTTAGTTTCTTATTTAAATGATTATTTAATTTAAAAAATAATTTAATATTTCCATATTAATAAAAAACCCATTAAAGTTACAGTTCACCCAAAAATAAAACTTCTGTCATCAGTAAGTCGTCTTCATGACGAGTGAAGCCTAAAGATTTGTGTAATAAATTCTGTTTTTAAAACAATTACTATTTGTGAAGTCTTTTTAATACAATAATGACTTTAAATTATCTTTTTGGGGGCAAATTCTCAGTTTTTATATGTCCGATTAATTTGCAAGTAATTAAATTAATCATTTAAATCATTAATCATTTGAATTGCTAATAATATACGATAATATAATATTTATATTTTATAAATAATTTATTTTCACAATACAGTTTCACAATAATACAGAAAAACAAATTCATATTTACAACATCTTTAAATCTTTATGCTTAATAGTCTTTTGTAGTTTTAGATTTTTTGATGATTTAAGCAATATATATATATATATATATATATATACTGTATATATGTGGATAAAGTACAATGCACTGGTTAATAATATAGTTTAAATTATTATTTCTCATATCCCAGCTTTATTATGCTTCTTATTATTTCAGTTTTCTCTAATAATCTCACCCAACCTGAAACAGCAACACCAGATCAACCAATAACGTGAGTTTGGGGGCAGGGCTGTTTGTTTTTCTGACCAATGGCAGATGATCTCTGGGGAAATCTGTCTGTAAACAGTCATTGCTTTTCAGCCCAGGCTCATTGAAAAAACGTCTCTTTAGCAACATTTCTGACACAGTTTGAGAAACACTGGCGTGATCACATATTCTCTTGGAGTTCTCTGAATCTAGGACATCTGTCCATCCTATAACCCAGAAAACTACGAGTTCTAATGAAAAAAACATGGGCTGTGACAAGTGATCATCTCATTGTTAGTACAGTAAAGTCTCACAAACACAAATGTCTGGCCTGCTAATGCCTTGCCATGGTCTTGAATGTTTAATTATTCTCATATAGATTAAAAGGAATTGAAATGACTTCCAAATCACTTAATTTTATATATTCAACTTGCAAGTTGTGCAATAGAAGCAAATATAGTCTTATACTTCCTTCAAAGTGTTTCACTGGGTTCCTTTTCCTTTATGCATTTATCAGCCGCTTTTATCCAAAGCGACTTGCCTTGCATTCAAGAAACACATTGACATTCATTGCATCAGTTCTTGCATTCCCTGGGAATCGAACCCATTACCTTGATGTTGAAAGCGCTGCTCTCTAATGTTAGACACACAGGAAAGCCTTTTTGTGTAAGCTTTTCGGATCATGGAAATCCTTGGCTCAAGACGAATAAAACACAAGTCTTGGATTTGATCGTCACCCCAGCAAAATGTCCTACTATTTTTGACTAGTCCTTGGTTTCTCACCCGATTAGAATCAAAACAGTGTAGAAAATTTCTCTGGAATTTGAGTATAAATACTTATCAAAATAAAAGTTTGATGTTTTGATTCACGGTCGCAAACAAAACGTTCAAAGTGGGCGGGGCTACTTTGACTAAAATAGCTATAACTCTTGAACGGAATTAGATATTTTCACAAAAATTGGTGTACGTATGGATGCGCTCATTCTGAGGTCACAGTAAAAAAAAACATGGAGTTTGGCCACTGAGTGGCGCTATAACCGGAAAAAGAACTTGAAAATGGCTATAACCATGCAACCATTAGTTCGATTGACTTGATAATTTGCATGCTGTGTCTTTGTCCAAGTTGAGGATATTCACATATCTTGAAAAACATGGCAGCCATTGGTCAATGAAGTTTGAGCACCAATTAGACCAGGTTAACGGACTACAGGCCTGTATGAAATTCAAACAAAACGGACAATATCTAGTTTGACACACAGTTTTATATAATTGTATATCACAGAATGTTTCATAAAATATTCATATTATATGTAAGATCTCCTCATTCGGAATAACTTTGCCTCCAGGACCACTGCTGTCAATCAAATTGTTCGTTAAGTATTTGAGACGGTTTAAAAACCCCACTTTTGCAAACCAGTCCTAGGTTTATCGCTCAACCTCTATAAAATAAAGGCAGCACAATTCTCTGGACTCTCTAGATCAGGGGTCGGCAACCCGTGGCTCTTTCACCACTGTGCTGCGGCTCTTTCATCCCCTGCATGTAACTTGTAGCAGCGGTCCTGCTATCCGCGCTCGGCCCTCTATCGCTCCGCCCACGGAAGAAAGGAGTGTCGCACTGCATGAGTCTATCGCTCCGCCCACAGAAGAAAGGAGAGTTGCGCCGCATGACTGTCGCTCTGCGCACCCCCCCCTCGTCAACAGTTCAGCTAAGTATCTTAGATTGCGGCTCCGGACATATTTGAATTTTTTTTTTTTTTTTTAAATATGGCTCTTTCAACATCAAAGGTTGCCGACCCCTGCTCTAGATCAACTATTTAAGTTCACCTTTGGATAATAATAGGGCATAGCCAAGTGTAGCCAAAAGCCCTTAAATCCTAAACAATTGTAAAACTAAGAACTTCACGAAATGCGACATGATTCTTAACAAGTGTGTTGGCTTTCCTGGAGATCAGAGCATAGATGGCATAACTATTAAAAAGCTTTCAAAACCATATATTTCCTGTGTTGGCTGTAAACAGTCTATTCAATCTATGATCTAGATGGTAAAAGGTTTGCTAAATAAAACATAATACCTTTAGCGCTTGAATTGCTGCTCCCAACTATATTTATATATTCTTCTCATTATTAATGCATTGTTTTGTATTATGGTAAAGATCTGAACTGCAAAAACTAGTATAGAGAAAGTAGCTCATCATCTTGAAGTTATGATTTATGAGTTTAATATTGCAGTTGCAGTGCAACTTGTTGATCTGTGCAATCATTGGCAGTGTTTGGAGTCACCAGCCTCCTTATGCTTCCAGACAGATGGGAGATATTGAACGGCGATAGCCGATAGCCGTCCCAGTGAAGCGTCACACTGGAACACAATTAGCACTTCTCGTGTGGATCTTGATGTTCACCATCTGGAGAAACACGAGACCTGTGAGACTCTGCAATCAAAAGCTGCAGCCAGAAAATGTGTAATGTGTAGAAATGTGCAATTTCTGTATACTCTTGTACTGTCAAAACTAAACAAAACATCTGTTTGTCTGTCTTAGAGATTGCACAGTCTTAAAACCTTATACAGTAATACGAGCGTCCCGACATACGGTTATTCTGAGATACGAGCAAACCTTTGAGCAAATGTTTGCTTTGAGATACGAGTAAATATTTGAGATACGAGCAGCTTACAGACGGCGACGCTAGTTGTGGAGAAACTCGGAGCAGCTCAAGCCGCCTCACTCCTTCACTTCACGTGTTCGATAACTCCCATAAGCATCTCAAGCGAGTCTTCCTGTGGTGTGTGTTATACTCGTTTATGGGGTAATTGCATATGATCTCCACTAGAGGCAGCTTGGTTCTACAGCGGGGGTTACCGGGGGCAACGAGTGATTCACGAGTATTAAGCTGGGAGCAGCATGAGTTATGAGTGTTCAATAATAATAAATATGAGCTTCTGAGTCTATCCAATACACAACACGGGAAGAAACACTACACTTCCGTATTGTGTTTGCGTTATCTACATAATTTACATTATTTGAGATACGAGCAACTCAAGTTACGAGTTCGTCCTGGAACGGATTATGCTCGTATCTCAAGGCACTACTGTATAAGATAATGTCTAGTTTGATCGAGTAGATTGACAGACTCTTTCTAGTGTCTCCAAGAGATGCTAATCGTGCAACTTTCTAAGACGTTCCTTGCCCCGGTCACCGTGTGAGGCCGACCTCAATCCCTACAGGTCAGGGGCTTTGAGCAGGACGCATCTATTCTTAGCATCTCAAAGACAAGCGGTCAGCACAGGAATTTGTTCTCTGGACCATCTCAGACCTCCTTAACTCTCCCGTTGTTTGGAAAACAGGTAGTGCAGTTCCAAACTCACACTAGTGCTCAAACAGAGTGTGATTCAGTTTAGTGCCGCACAACAATGATGCACTTCACCTTAAGACCATCGCTCTTTCCCTCTGCTTTATCTCCACGGTTTATTAATCTCAACGCTTCCTCTCGCTCATGAAAGTTTGATCAGAGCGGCAGCTGGACTCTGCATGCCTGCGGTGCCGCGGGTCCTTGGACGGGTGTCAGATCCATGGGACTCTATTGTTCTTCTCTGAGTGACCAGAGAGATACCAGAGAGAATCTACAGGGTCTGAGCTTTTCTCATAGACGACAGCTCATGTTCAAATCAATATACTGTATTATATTCACTGATTATATTATAATGTATTATATCATTACTATTATTATAGTCAAACATATTGGAACTGTAACTGGATATTTTCTTTACAAAAATTAAAAATTAAATATAATATAATAATATATTTTTAATTCATTAAAAAAATCGAGTTATTGTTACAATACGATTGACTTGTACACAAAATAATATATGACATAATATAATCATAATATTTTTTTAATTTATGTATAAACTATAATATAATATAATTGAACAGCTCATGTTCAAACCAATATACTGTATTATATTAATTGATTATACTATAATGTATTATATTATTATTATTATTATTAAAGTTAATCATATTAGAACTGTAACTGGATATTTTTTACATAGATTTAAAATATTATATTATATTATATTATGTACAAGTCATATCATATTGGAAAGTGATCTTTTTATATGAATTTAAAACATATATTATTATAAAATACAGTGGTAGCTCGAGATACGAAATTAATCCGTTCCGAGGCGGCCTTCGTATAAGGAGTTTTTCGTATCTTGGAACACATTTTACATGTAAAATGGCTAATCCGTTCCAAGCCCTCCAAAAACACCCCATTAAATTTCATAATAAAGCTAAATTGACCTATAAACAATGAAATAACGTAAAATATCGAAGCTTACCTTTCAAGTGAGGCTATCTCCGAAAGTGGCGGCAGAGGAGGAGGAGGACAAACGGCAGATAACGTACATGCGTACGTACACTTAACTTTACGAAAACACATAAAAAATGTAAACTTTCGAGTGCGGAATGGCTGAGCTAAAGCACGCCAGCACGTACGTATAGAAGATGCATGATGGGAGGGATGCTGTCCAATTAGAGAGAAGGATCTCATGGCTTGGCTAGCATCAGGAACCAATGGGAGAGCAGGAGGATGGTGGCGAGTCTACTATAACTAAGATGGCGGCGTGCAGCGCGAGTTTCAAAATTGTTATGGGGCGAATCTCGGAGTTTCAGAAACCTTTCGTATCTTGAAAACTTTTCGTATGTAGAGCAGTAAAAAGTTTCGTCTTTGCTTTCGTAACTTGGATTTTTCGTAAGTTGAGCCTTTCGTATCTTGAGGTACTACTGTATATAATATACTGCATTATATTATTGCGTAAAAGTCAATCATAATAGAACTGTAATGGATTTTTTAAATATACATTTATAATATATATTATTATAAAATATATTTTATGTTATGTTTTATATTGTGTACAAGCCAATCATATTGGAACTTTAGCAGGATATTTTTAAATGTAAAAATTACTATTACTATAAAATATTTATAACATAATATTATTTTAATAATATAATTTAATATCATTATTGTGTATAAGTCAGTTATATTGGAATTGTAACTGGATATTTTTTATATAAATGTAAACAAATATATTATTATAAAATATAAAATATATTTTATCATGAACAGTTACAGAAATGTAAAAATTATTATAAAATATAAAGTATTCTATATTTTTTCTAGGTATTACATATATATTAATTAATTCAAGATATATATAATGGTTTTGTCCATTCTGGTCAGGCCTCTAGCAATCATGCTCAAATGCACATAAACAGAAATCACAGATTTATGAGCACAGACACCGTCCACCTGTCCAATTACTCCACCATATGTCCCTTAATGTTGTCATGGTGACTGTGTCCCTGTCATCACTCACTGTGATTGGAGCATCCGTCTGAAGGGTGTGCCGAGGGGTCAGAGGTCACATCTAGGACTAGCACATCAATAGCTGATGTATTAAAACCCTGGCAGAGCGCCGAGGAGAGCGACCTGATGCAGAACAAAACTCAAACCATCTGTCTAACTTTCATGTATGTTATAAAGAGTGGAGATCACTGGCAAACAGCTGCGGTTCACCTGATGTTCACAATCATTCGTTTCAGTCTGCTCGACTTCAAAGGTTTGATATTGAGGTGGAGAGAACAGGAAGAAAGGAGCTCAAATGAGCTGCAGAACACGTGCTGAAATGATCGGTAAATATTTGGGAATAATCGTCATGATCAAAGAATCTGTCCAGCAGAGATATGGAGAAAAAGAATCAGGTCAAAGTGAACCGGAGCAGATGTCAGTCATAGTGGAAGCAGAATGTTTAAAAATTAGGATAAAATATATATGTCATGTTGGCAGTAAATTTATTTTATAATATTATTTTAAAATAATATATTTACATATACATATTTTATATTATATTATGAACCAGTTATTATGTAACTGGAATGATAATCATATATATATATATATATGTATATGTATAATTATTATACATATATAACATCAACTTATTTTATATTCTAAACTGTTTTTTATATATTTATAAAATATATCATATCAAATTAATAATATTATGAACTGTAACATAAATGTACAATTATTAAAACATATAAAATGTATTATATTATATTATGAACTGTAACTGGATTTTTTATATACATTTATAATTATTATAAATATATAATATCAACTTAAATTATTTTATGAATTGTAACTGGATTTTTTTATATAAATGTAGTGTTTTTGTAAAATATAAAATATCAAATTAATTTATTATATTATGAACTGTAACTGGATTTTTTTATATAAATGTACTGTTTTTATAAAATATACAATATCAAATTAATTTATTATATTATGAACTGTAACTGAATTTTGCAAATACATGTAAAATTGTTATAAAATATAAAATTAATAATTATATTATATTATGGACTGTAACTGGATTTTTTTATATACATTTAAAATTATTAGAAATGATATAATATACAATAAATGTATTACAGTATGAACTGTAACTGGATTTTGTATATAAATTTACAATTGTCTCGTCGCGTCTGTAACATCCGGGTCCCTTTGTGTATCTTCCAGGTCTTACACGCTCCCGTCTCTGTCTAATCACTTCCCAAGTCGCGTCAGCTGGTCCTTATCCCGTGTTTGTCCTTAAATACCCTCCTGTGTTCCTTTGTCTTTGTCGGCAAGGATGTCTAGTTGTGTGTGGATGTTCTTCCCGTGTCTCTTCCTGTTCAGAGTTTTGCACCCTCGTGTGCCTTTTGAGTTATATTTAAAGTGTTTTGTTTCTTCATTTTCTGTTAATAAAGTCTGAGTGTGCTGCAGAGCTGCCTCCTCGTCTTCTCCGCATCACACATTCTTATATTTATTAATTTATTACATTATGTAGTGCAACTGGATTTTTTAATATAAATTTATGCTTATAAAATATATAACATCAAATGAATTTATTATATTTTTTTATTATGAATTGTAACTTGATTTTTTTATATACATTTCAAATATAGAAAATATATAACATTAAAATATATCCCATCGTTTTTTAACTAATTGGATTTTGCATACATATATAATATAAAATAAATGTATTTATAGTATATAATATTGTTAAGTGAATAGGAAGAGCTCATATGAGCTGCAGAACACCTGCTGAAATGATTATTAAATATTTGGGATTGTCAAAATGTCATAATCAAAGAATCTGTTGGCGTGTCCAGCAGAAATATGGAAAAACTGCTTTAGTGGTGACAGAATCAGGTCAAAGTGAACCTGAGCAGGGAAGATCTCATTACCTCACACTCAAGCTACGGCACTAGAACAGAAACCCACGTCAAACACACTTCAAGCACACAAACCCTTTATTTCTGGCAGCCAATCAGACGCCCCGCTATGAGGGAGACATTCAGAGACGCTCCAGGTCAGTTTGTCCGCATGCAAATCTGTGTCGGTCCTGTATTTATTGGCTCCATATTTGGGGGCCACTGTATGATCCACAATATTAAACAAACACTTCCCGAAAGACCATTTGTAAAGCAACCTAAATCAAACCGGCGACTAATTAGGCCGCGTTTAAAATAATTTGAATGGTTAAAACTCTCTGGATCTTTTTTAGCCGGACTGCATTGCAAATCAGTCACATATGAAGCGCGAGGTCATCTCTCTAAACATATGATTATCTACAGCGTAACGTCATTATATAATACATGTATTTTCATTTGCATCTGAGACCATCATGTGGTTTGATCATGTAAAGAGTAAAACGAAGATCTCAAAAGAAGACAGCGTTTTTGTTCATTGTTTGAAAGTCAACGGGTTCAGTGTTGCTCTAACTTTCATTGTGTGAGCCAAAAGAGACAAATCCTCCTTCAAAACATCTTCCTTTGTGTTCCTTTTAATGCCATATTCACTGCTGAAGTGTTTTGATCATGTTGGATAAAGACGACTAGCACTTCCAGTTCAATTTATCCTTCATAAAAGAGCTGAGCATTGTATTAATGCCACATCAGCGTCACTGCTTTTCTCACAGATATCATTTGTGGCAAGAGCTTCTCACCGCACAAACCATCAGAGACCTTGAAAATAAGGGGACGTGACCAAAGAAATCAGATATTGGCATTAGATGTTAGTACAAGCTCAAATTTAGCCAGTGCATGAGCACCATTTTAAGTCGGAAGGGTCCTTTTTCACAATTATGTATGCTTATCAAGGAGCGATTGTATTTCACTCGCCAAGCAAGACTGAAGTGCTGGCAAACTAAAACCAACTTCATCTATTTTCAGTGAAATAGAGAAGATCCTGCCATCAGGAAAGGTCAGCAATAGTGTGCAAACTGACAAACACAAGCCCTGTCAAACACACTCGCACTGCTGGTTTTACAGTAATCACTCTCACACTGCCTATGCAGTCGGTCCTGTCTAATGCAACTCAGGGGTCAAAATACAGGTTTTTGTGACGCTTTCAAATGAAATGTTCAGTGAGTGATGCTAAAAGCTTGTTTAGATTTATCCAAAACAGAAACGTCAATCTCGCAACTTTTATAGCGTTAAAAATGAACACATATCGACCAATACCGATAACATTATAAATGAACTTATATCAACTGATAACATTATAAATTAACATATATCAACTGATACTGATTAGATTATAAATGAACACATATCGACTGATAACAGTGTAAATGAACGCATATTGACCGATACGATAACATTATAAATGAACGCATATTGACCGATACCGATAACATTATAAATGAACACATATCGACCGATACGATAACATTATAAATGAACGCATATCGACTGATAATATTATAAATTAACGCATTTTGACCGATATGATAACATTATAAATGAACACATATCGACCGATACCGATTACATTATAAATGAACGCATATTGACCGATACCGATAACATTATAAATGAACAAATATCGACCGATACGATAACATTATAAATGAACACGTATCGACCGATACGATAACATTATAAATGAACAAATATCGACCGATACGATAACATTATAAATGAACTTATATCGACTGATAATATTATAAATTAACGCATTTTGACCGATATGATAACATTATAAATGAACACATATCGACTGATACGATAACATTATAAATGAACACATATCGACCGATACGATAACATTATAAATGAACACATATCGACCGATACGATAACATTATAAATGAACACATATCGACCGATACGATAACATTATAAATGAACTTATATCGACTGATAATATTATAAATTAACGCATTTTGACCGATATGATAACATTATAAATGAACACATATCGACCGATACCGATTACATTATAAATGAACGCATATTGACCGATACCGATATCATTATAAATGAACACATATCTACTGATAACATTATAAATTAATGCATATTGACCGATACCGATAACATTATAAATGAACTTATATCGACTGTTAACATTATAAATGAACGCATATCAACCGATACCGATAACATTATATATGAACACATATCGACCGATACCGATAACATTATATATGAACACATATCGACCGATACCGATAACATTATATATGAACACGTATCGACCGATACCGATAGCATTATTAATGAACACATATCGACCGATAACCGATAACATTCTAAATTAACACATATCGACCGATACCGATAACATTAAAAATGATGACTGATATGTTGGTCGATATATTGTACATCCCTAATAGCACATGTTCTGAAGGCGCTTCACATCACACATATACAGAGCTCATTATGGGATGCAGACGAAAAGGGTTTCAGCTCATGACAGAATGTTGAGCAAGAAACTGCATGAATATAAATCTTTATAAATCAATAATCTGCCCCTGGAATCACATTCTGTGAGAAAAGGAATCAAAGCTGTTGCTGTTTTACTGCCTCTAGTGTTTATTCCTGCTGGAAACTGCTGTGAATTGTATGTTTTGGTAGGTACAAGCATGTTTTTGCAGTGAGATGACTGTGTGCTGTGATTGCAGTGGAGGTTGTGGGTGATTTTATGACTGTGTTCTGGTTGTAAACTATTGCACTCTTATTTGACAATTAAAAAGCAGTATGTGGCTTGATTTTATCAAAAGCATTAAAACTATATATCAGCCTTGTGAAAGACTGCAAATGAATATATCCCCAGCTTCTCCTGATCAATACTCACTCTGCAGACGAGTGAATGTGGAGAAGCATCTACTGTATGCTAGAGCTGTGTGTTTTCAAGGCTGTCGTGCAGCCGGTCTCGCCGTGGGAGAAGGAAACACGTCCAGCTCCACCATCAAGGCGTTAATTGAGCAAAGCTGCAGGCTGGAGAATCCATGCGCATTTGTTTGTGTGTTTATCTCTCGCACACAACACAACAGGCAAACAGCTATAACAGCCCAATTATTAGATTGTGCGGTTTAAATTTCAATCACATCGTGCATCCAAAAAAGAAAAATGCCATGCAATTATATTATAAATAACTCATTAAATAAATATGAATAATTAACACTGCATTACATTATATGGATATATTTCTGCTATACATTTTATGTTTATGATTACAAGTTTTAAAAAAGGGCTTATATGTACAAATTGGAAAAAATCATTAATCAATATCACTAGTATGAAAAAATATTTAGTTTTATTTTCCATACAAATATTGAAACATTCTTAAATCAAGATGCATTTACTGGAGAAGCAAATTATATGACACAAAGTCTTATTTTGTGAGCTTATACTGAAAAGAAACGCAAATATTAGCCAACAGGGTCGTAAAAATAATCTTGTTTTCCCTTTAAAGTAAGTTTTTTCCTTTTACTCCAATGTCAGATATTTGTGTCTGTTTTAACTTCATTTTAACACGTTGTTTTTCTTTAAAACCAAGACTGTTTCTATCTGATGTGAATTTGCTTCTCGAGTCGGTTTGGATAAAAGCATCTGCTCAATGCTGAAATGTAAAAATAGTTCAATTGTTCTTGTGGAATGTAAAACCAACCCTTCTTTTGCATTCAAAAGAAACTCATGCTGGTTTAAAGTAAATAAATGATGACATAATGGTAATGTTTGGGCAGAATATTGCTCTGAGGATCATGTTTAAGTCAGATATTAATGATTATCCAAAAATTCCCAGTTTTGAGTGGTCGTCAATGGACAAACATGCAGTTTGTTCTCATAATGGTGTCGTTACGGCATCGGTCATGCTAATCACACGACCCTTCGGACATCGCTATGCTAATATGTTGTTTCCAGTCATTTATTCACAGCTATTTTTGAGCGCGGTCCTAAACCCGAGGGCACAGATGCTTGAGTCGGGCGAACTGGCCGGTAGGCCCGGCATGACACAGGCTGTGTGAAGCTTGATTATATGTGTGTTTTCGAGAGAGTCCGGTCTGCTTCTGGCTACTGACTCATCTCAGCAAAGTCCAGCAAGACCGTCTCACTCCTGACTCACTTCTGAGTCCAAACAACTAGCTTCTATATAGCCAAGGGGCAAGCAGAGCCACTGCTTCTCTGTCGCTAACTTCTCCAGTGGGAAGTGGGATTAGGGTGGCGGACACACATGGAGGTCAGTGTCTGGATCCACACAGAGTCTCGTCTGACCATCCATAAAACCTGACGCACAATAACACACTTATTTTCTGCTCAAACTAAACAAAAGTGCACATTGAAGGCTTTTTCGGTTCATGGAATGACCGTAGATCCACTGTGTTCTGATGGATGGATCTAATGTTCTCTGATGTGTGATTATATCAAGAGGAGGATCTCTGACGGCTGGCATTTTCCCAAATCCTGATATAAACACATTTAGCGTTCGCTGGAGAGTTGACGTCAGTGGCTCACAGCCAAGCTTCCACAAATCCCAACATTTCATCACTCGCTCAGTTCACAGGACAAATGTGTCCATAACTGTCAGAGGCACACATGCATGTGTTTCCCTGTTTCAGAGCCGCACGTGATGCTTTACAAACAGTACCGGTCAAAAGATTGAGTGCTTTTAAAGAAGTCTCTGACGCTCTGTAAAGCTGAATTTATTAGATGATAAATACAGTAAAACAGTGTAATATTATATCAGTGTAAAACAGCTGTTTTCTATGTGAATATATAGTAAAGTGTCATTTATTCCTGTATTTTCTCCCAAATAATGATAATAATAATCATTAATAGTTTAAATATTCAATGACATAATAAAAGGAGCATGCACATAATAATAAAAAGGCAAAAAAAAGAAATGAAGAATGTTAAAGACACGGCGACCAATTGCTTTTACATTCCTTTAAACGACACATTGCACATCATGTACCCAATTATGTGGAGGACGTCTCTGTGTGAGAATCCCCATAAACATGCAGAGATGTGTTTCCATAAGGATAATTATGCTCAGTCTCTCACCGTCAGCTTTGGTTATTCATTAAGCACAGATGAAGGCAATGGAAGGGAAGGCCAGTGGGAAAGGGTTGACAGACAGGTTTGCACCTCTGGGATGCTGCATTATGTAACACATCTTAATCCCAATAATGCAAATATCACCCGTCTCATTCCCAGGCAACCGAACGACGGGAACTGAATCCAATATCAATCTGCCGAAGCTCAAACACTAACAAATGCAGCTTTAATCACAGGAATAAATGACACTTTATTATATATTCACATAGAAAACAGCTGTTTTACACTGATATAATATTACACTGTTTTACTGTATTTTTGATTGCAGCTTTGATTGAGACTTTTTTTTAATAACAACATTAATTATTTTGAACTACAAAGTAGTGCATGTGTGGACTTTTTGTATCTATAACCATTTATATCATGAATCCTGGACAGTTTAAGAAGCTTTATGAAGGGAACAGCAGCTGATAAATCAGGGTCAGTCCATCTCTAACCTCTCCAGATATAGAAACTCACGGCAGGTCGGAGCCTCCAGCGTTTTTTATCGCGTCTGGACAGTTACGCTTGCTAATCCCTGGGAAACCTCCGTGGATACACCAGCTGGACGAGTTACATAAGACAGGACAGATCTGGGGGGCGGGGGGGAGTGGAAGTATGCGGGGATTAGGTGGATACTTGTTGTGAATGTTTGATGAGCTTCATCCACACGTCTTCCCTGAAAAGCAATGATTTCTGCTGGGGATGAAGTGGGAGAAACTCATGATATCCCAACAGACAACTCTCATTCTTTTATTGCAGTATGATTTATTGACACTCGTCATGATTGTTATTAATCCTGAATGAGAACAACAGCATCTTCTCTGATGATGAGGGCGGGGCAACAACCTGTCAATCACATGAGATCCACCAATAGCAAACCACAACCATCCAATCACAATCAAGCCCCGCCCACATTTGCTCTTGTTTTTGAAGCGATTCACCCAATATTCAGAACAATAGAGGAGGAAACATTTGAGATGTGTATTTCTTTCCATTTTGTGGGAATAAGCATGAAACCGATCCATTTGTTTTTGGACCCGTAGTTTATATCTTAGATTCTTTCATTATAACCAGTCACTATAAAGATACAACTATTCCTGCAATTAATGTTTTAATTGGAAAATTATGCAGGCAAAAGCAAAAACTCTACCTCGCATTTCTTAAATCTCTTAGTTTGATTTAAAAAAACAAAAAAGTGACTTTCAGTTCTATCTGTTTGATGTTTTGATTTATATATTAATTAGAGGAAGTGATTGATCTGAGCTCGTGCGAGATTTAGAGAGATTTAGGTTTGCAGGCTGGTCATGTTTGGCTGGAAACACCATGAGGAAGAAAAGTCAGACTCTTCATAAGCTCCAGATCAGCTGATCAGCTTCCAGAGCGCCTGAGTGCTGATTCAGAAGTTCAATAGTGTGTGTGTGTGTGTGTGTGAGAACATGTACTGTTTGTACTCAGCCAGCAGCCAATCACAGGAAGGGGAGGAGCAGCTCCTTCCTCACTGAATGTCATTTCAAAGGCAGAAACACAGCGGCTCAATCCTGCCCTCCTGCGGGAGAATCCTGTTCCTCAACTCACTCACACACACTGAGACACAACACACCGAACACAGTTTCTCAGTCACTACATTCATGCATTCATCAGACGTTTATCATTGCATTCAAGAAACACATTGACATTCTAATCAGTTCTTGCTTTCCCTGGGAATCGAACCCATGACCTTGATGTTGCAAGCACTACTCTCTACTGATTGAGACACAGGAAAGTGAAACATCCAAAATCCACATTTCAGTGTTTATGTTATTGCACTTTGCCTATTTGCGTATGGAGATTTCAATATCAACACAATCTCTCTAAAGCTGGTGAGATTCAGGCAGAAATCTTCCACTTCACTTCCGTGCAAATCATATCTATATACGTTTTGCTCATAAATCATTCACCTGACTTCTAGAATATTCTATTCCTAAAAACATTAAAACAAATTCTGCTATTTTCTGATTCAAGGAGGGATAAAAAGTGAAATCTGCAACAAAATCAATCTAGAATCATGAATCCGGCTCCATCCGTATTCAGACTCCTTTTCTGGAAATGTATGCTAAGTAGCGCATATTTAATGAGGTCATTTGCATGTTTATACATAACGTTTCAGGCAAACTGGAATACAAAACAATGGTGTTAATGTGTTGTGGAATATAATCAGCTCAGAGCAAATATCCGAGCGACTGCAAACAACGCTCGTTATGCAGGTTCTGCCGTTATGAAGTGAAACATTTGAATCTTTTGCTCAAATGATTTATCCTGAACTGAACTGCCTTCGTTTCTGCAACAAAATCTGCAATTCTATGAATTATATGAACAAACCTCTAAGAAAAATCTTTCCAGCATTAAAGCATTATTATTATGGAACTGGAGTTAAAATCTTTGAACTTCCTTTCTATTGCAATGAAATCAACACATTTTCAAGCATCCCTTTGTTTTTGCACGAGCCGTTAGATTAATTTAATGCAGTGATTCACTTGAGAATGATTGTTTTATGGTTATTTCTCAGTCAAGCGTCAATAAATCATCTTGTAAATTATTAAAAATAACAATAATAGTAAAACAGCAAGAACCCCAAAAGCATCAATTTAATAGATTAAGACTCTCTCTCTCTCGCTCACACACACACACACACTCTCTCTCTCTCTCTCACACACACACACACACACTCTCTCTCTCTCTCTCTCTCTCTCGCTCACACACACACACTCTCTCTCTCACACACACACACACACACACACACACACACACTCTCTCTATCTCACACAAACATACACACTCTACCTTTCACACACACTCTCGCTCGCTCACTCTCACACACTCTCTCTCTCTCTCTCTCTCTCACACACACATTATTTTGCATTCTCAAAATAATAATAATAGTAAAACACAGCAAGTTCCCCAAAAGTGTCAGTTTAATAGATTAAGGCTAAGATGAGAGGGACATGTTTAAGGGACACGCAGATGTCATGACGGGACGGTTCACCGCAGAAACACACGCATCCCTGCTGTCCGGTAAAAAAATAGTGCATAGCTCATCCACGGTGCTTTTCCATCGCCAGTAAAGACTGATCATCATTATCCAAAAATAAAATCAAGCAGTCTACGTTTCATATACATACTTGTGTTTTTATATATTTATATTCAATGTACAGAGTTACATTCTGAACTGCAAAAGCCGGTTCATAGAAATAAATACCGCCACGGCTAGTTTGCGACAGGAAGTTGTTCCTGCTCTCCTGGAGAGAACGAACGACTGCAAACAAGCAGAGCAGCAGATTAGAGTCTAAAAGACGCGTACAAAAGACCGTAAAAATACGCTTTCCTTCCAAAACTGCTCTAGTGTTAAAAAAGACCAAACGTACAGCGCTCGACATGATGGCGGGGATCGGGGGAGCGAGAGATCTGGAGTCCATCATGGGCTGGAGTTTTGGTGACATTCATATGAGGATCCCACTGAACACAGCTGCAGACGCAGTGCATTGTGGGCCGTCACGTCGCTAACATTACTTGCCATCCTGATTGTGTGAAGGAACAGGAACGATGTGCGAAACCTTCGTTCAAACAAACTTAATCATCATCTGCATGAGAGAAACTAGAATCCAATGCTTAAACGTCTGAAATAAAGCGGAGCGGAGGAAGAGGGTCGAAGGTCACTCGCCGCCGGCCATGACCTGCCACACGATCAGGTGACTGCGCTCGGCTTTGGCCAGGAACGGCTGCAGCTTCAGCGCCGGCTCGTCCAGGGGTTCTGCGTCGGCTCCTTCATCTCCTGCCGGCAGAGGAAGTGTGTGAGGGGTCAGAAACTCACCTAATCCTGATCTGCTGTTCCATACAATCTCAATAATATTTGTGCTTTACAATTCTTATCTGTATTATTCATTTCAGTCAATAAATGTGTTTATTGTCGTTCATGAATCCATCATCTCTTCCTCTTTAATTATTAGTTACAGAAGAATAAACATGTAAAATAAATAAATAAATATGGACAGCCATGACGGCGCCAAGCACAAGGAGGGCATTAAATGTCATGCCGACATGGCTGGCAGCATCAGACCAACGGCAGTAAGGAAATAAAGACAATTTAATATGACTTCAGTCTAAATGGCTGAAAAATCCTCAAGACAGTCACTAGTAATTAGATTTAACCATTTATCACTTTCGACCAATCACTTCGCTGTAACCAAATTGAAGTGGAGTATTCAGAGAGAGGTGACAATGACACATGCAATTTCTTTTTTAAATATCTCCTGACCACTAGAGGGCAATGTGCTAAAACTCTGCACCTAGCCTCAGATCATGATTGACATGACACACAGAATGTTTAGTCAGAATATTAACTTTGGTGGTTGCTGTCAAATTCGTTCGCAATTTTATCGAAAAAGTATTTGACGAATCAACTTGATTTTAATAACTTTTTGTCAGCATGGTCTGAAGAAGATGCGATTCAATTTTGGTGAAAATCTGACAAACGGTCTGGGAGGAGTTTGAAAAAGTAAGTTATATGTGGTATAGTTTGGCCGAATATGGCATATGTGGTATCTGTGTTCTCGGCTTGACCCAAGGAACATATTAAGACTATTTTTTACAATAGGTTAACGTCATCAAAAGTTATTAGCATATTTGCAAATTTGGTTATAACTTTTGACCACAAGGTGGCGCTGCCACAGTTTTAAATGAGTTGAATGAAATCGGAAATTGATGGAAAAAGTCATGAGAAATGTGGCGTGTGTCGGATCTGCATCATGTGCTTCGGCTCTTAAAGTGACAGTAACCTAATAATCCTGCTGATATCTGTCATTAACAATAATCAGAGAGAAAATCCCTCACTGAATAACTTCTGCTGCTTTAATAAAGATTAATCTAGATTTAATATTTAATTTGTGCAGTGAAGACTGATTGATTGACTGCACTCATCCAAATGAATACATTTCCAATTGAATCGAATTTGGATCTGAACGAAATCATCAGTTTGTGTTTCCGAATCGAGTGGAGGATCTTGTGCGTCGGGACATGAGTGACGGACTCACCCATCCTGAAGTCGATGTAACCCTCGCCCCCGCTCACGACCAGCACAGACTTCAGCAGCTCCGGCACGGGCGACTCGTCAGCGGCCGCCTCCGAACCCGAGCCCGCAGACGCAACCACCTGACCTGCACAACATCACAAACACTGCGGATGAGCGTCACTGCGGGAGGAATCCTGTGGGATCTCTGGAGTCCATTCTTGATTTTGAGTTTTACTACAAGAATAGTTGTTCCAGATCCGTAATAATGGAAGAAAACATGTTTTTATTGGTATAAACACACACACACACACACACAATTATAGTATATGTATACAGTACAAGGATTTGTGTGATATCAAATAAAATGTGGTATTAATTATAAGTTTTTACAGACAGTAGCGGCAGGTGCGGAGGGAGGGGGGGGGGGGGGGGGGGGGGTTGGTACGTCAACACTTGATTCCGTATCGTACCTTACACGAACATTACGCAACTTACGTAAACTAACTAACATAATTAACATAATTAAACTTAGCTTACGTATTTTGTGTAACTTTTCTATTTTATATAATTGTTTTGTTTGTTTTCTTCCTTTTTTTCTTCAAGTTTTCCTCACTTTCACTTGGCGCAGATCTTTTAACGGAATACCTATCGAGGGAGATTTGTTTCTGTCTCCCTTTAAAAATAAGTAAGGTACGCGTCGTCAAAAAGCACCGAAGCACGACCAGTAGCCGATTTATCAGGGTGTTTATTTTCAATGCTGAGCATTTGCAACACCTGCGTATGTTCATGATCAGTATCTCGATCAACTCCTCAGTCCACAGTTCCTCCTGCTGCTAGATCACTCACGCGGCATCGCGCCCATATTTATCCACAATTTTGCAATTCATGAAAACATGAATAAATCCTTCAGAACGTCAAGTGACTTTGTCTCATCAGAGGCTGTGATTGGATAATGGGCCTAACCACCGGACCAATGGCATCACAGCATCTCAAATGAGACCGTGATTGGATGACTGGAGTAACCGGTGGACCAATGACATCGCAGCGTCTCAAATGTTGGTTTGTCTCTGACAGCATCAGACAATTGTTCCCAAACACCAGCATCCCAACTCAAGACAGCATGACAGTGATTATTGAGCTTCATCTGACGTTCTGAGACTCGTTTATGATGGGGGGAAAAGAGCAACTTACAGTTTCATTACTGATATTTTACACCAATTTCCCAGGATGTGATGATCTTGTTCTCTTGAACACATGGGATGCAAACACTGCTTTATTCACAAATGTTTTATGCCACATTCCAAGTTAAATTCACAAGCTTTGGCTATTGTTGGGTGAATGATTGTACCTGGGACTGCGGTGAAGAACTTGACGGCGTCTCTGTGCCCGTGGAAACACAGCTGGGCGTGTGCCATGGAGCAGAAGGGCACAAAGGTGCCTGCCGTGACTTTATCACTGCTCTCGTCGCCGTAGACGCGGATGGCGCTGCCGGGCCGATCTGATGATGCTGCTGCATCTTTACTTTCTGCTGTGGGAATAAAAAACACTTGGTTCTCATCACACATCAGGTCACGTGTGTCGAAGCCCAGCTGACACACTCACTTTCTGACAGAGGGATGGAGATGATGACGCCGTTTCCGGTGCCGACCCACAGGCGCTTGCATGACACCGTCAGCGCCGTGATTCTCACGAAAGAGAAGCCCAGCTTACCGGTGCCTGCGACACACACAACATCACATAATTTTAGCGAAATCTGAGAGACTTCTCAGTGTAAATGATGAGAGAATTTCAATTTTTGAGTGAAGGACGCTCACCCAGCATCTTGCTGACGTATGGCTCGATGTCCACGTCCTGCAGATGCTGGTATGTGTGTGCGTGGAACAGTCTGAGGGTCGAGTCCAGACGGATGGACACCCAGATCCCGTCTCCATCCCATGCCAGCTGTCTCACCTGGCTCTCCTTACGAGGATGAGCGTCAAATGACTTCTACATATTAGGAAAGCAAATAAACTATTGTTTCCGCTGATTTTAATCACATGCGAGGGGTATTCATGAACTCCAGTGACATGGAATAAAAGCCATCGGTGTTAAATAGTGTAAAGTAATAATTTAAAAATGACAAACAATTCTTCCTCCAATTAACATACAGTAATGCCTTGAGATACGAGCATAATCCGTTCCAGGACGAGCTTGTAACTCGAGTTGCTCGTATCTCAAATAATTTCCCCCATAATTAATTGCTATAGACACACACACACAAACACACATAGTATATAAGGATTAAATAAAATATAAAATATTTATGATATAAAATAAAATGTGGTTTTAATTATGAGTTCTTGCCTTCAAGACAGACGAGGTGAGGTGGGGGGGGGGGGGGGGGGGGGGGGGGGAAGGGAGGGTTACATAGATAACGCAAACACAATACAGAAGTGTAGTGTTTCTTCCCGTGTTGTGTATTGGATAAACTCAGAAGCTCAAATTGATTATTATTGAACACTGTGAAACCAAGCTGCCTCTAGTGGAGATCATATGCAATTACGCCATAAATGAGGAGCTTGAGCTGCTCCGAGTGCTTCTAGTGTCAGCGGCTGCTCGTATCTCAAATATTTACTCATATCTCAAAGCAAAAATTTGCTCGAAGGCTTGCTCGTATCTCGGAATAGTTGAATGTCGGGACGCTCGTATCTCAAGGTATTGCTGTAGTTCATTATAGTCACTAAAGTCCATTTAAGGCAACGTGGGCGGGGCAATAATCTGTCAATCACATGAGATCCACTAATGGCAAACCACCACCATTCAATCACAGTCAAGCCCCGCCCACATTTGCTCTTGTTTGTGAAGCGATTCCCTCCATATACAGAACAATAGAGGAGGAAAACGAGCGCAACTTCCCTTTCATGCCGACTAAAAGTGACGATTATTGACTCGATCATTTCTTTCAAAAAACCTTATAAGTTCAGGGTTAGAGATGTCATACCTCTATCTTCATGGCTTTAGGTTGAACCACGAAGATCTTGTTCCTGTATCCACACCAGACCTTGTCATGCACTGCAGTCATGCAGCGGATCGAGTGATGCGGACGGCCCAGATCTAACAGGTGATAGTTGGTCAAATCCCACTGTCCATCTGAAACACAAAACACTCGTTAATAGAGTGTCAGTTCTGTTAGGATGGACAATATAACCTGCCTTCCCTTTATTCAAATATTAATAAAAGACTGCACAGATGTGCATCGTTTTATTTGTGAGAATAATGTAATCAAACTGTGCCGACATCATTGTTTGGCCAGAAATGATAAAAGCCTGCAAGGAGTGAACCAACAAAATATTGATTGATTATGTTGTAGTCAATGTTTGCTTTTTGTTTTTCAAGGCAGTTTTTTTCTGCATAGTACGATAAAACCTGTAGCTGTAAATAATTTTTGCAGATAAATACCTGAACCAAGTTTAGCGTTTTGTTCTTCCCTCATATTTAAAACACTTATTTCCTCATATTTTGGTGATTTTAGAGTCAAATCCTCTGGACATCATCACTTTTGTGTAATGGGTGAATGCTAATGTTAATTAAAATCTGCATAAATCTTACCAACATCTCTATGGAAGATTGCAAGAGTGCCATCAGCCAAAGCTACCAGAACACGTCCTTTCACGTGACTTCAGAGGAAAACCAGACAGAAACAATGATGTATAGCAATGTATCTTTAGTTTATAACGGTGTAAATGAATCCAGACGATGATGATTTGCTTACACAATCCCCAGGACGGAATCCTTCAGCTTGATGGAGTGAAGGCACTTCCTCCACTGCGCCACAGACGAGTGAACGTACACGCTGAAACACAACAACCCAATACATCTCTGTTCTCAATCAATGCACTTCCATGACCGTTCCAGCTGCTCGCATCACTGGATAATAATCACTATGATGCCGATCGATTCTCTGCTCCACGGTTGACTAGATCAACTGTTGAAAAGCCCAACTGAGTGACGCTTTGACAACTCACTGTCATAATATCATGAATGCGGTTTTAATGATGTGTGATCTGATACACTTCACCTGCACACTTATGCTAGGTGATGTGGTAGTGGGTTCGGCTAGTGCACTTCATTTACAGCGCGAGTGATTTACTCTATTAAGATGCATTTATAATACGCTCAATATTTAAGATAAAGGGCAAAAATTTATTTTATATTTATATCATAGTTAATATCACACAAAGAGATATTTTCTCCAAATATCAGCAAAATTACAAATTTTTGTTTTTTTACAACAGGTTAATAAACAAGAAGTTTTAATATTAAGTGATTCTTTTTAGATACAATATTGCCTGTTCTTGCTCTATTTCATTTGAATAATGAAAATGAATCGGTTGAATGAATGATTCAGTGACTCACTCATTAAGAGAGTCAAATGCTTTGTTCCTGAATGAATCAGTCATTTTAGCGAATCAGTTAAATGAATGATTCAGTGACTCACTCATTAAAAGAGTCAAATGCTTCTTTCCTGAATGAATCAGTCATTTAAGCGAATCGGTTAAATGAATGAATCAGTGACTCACTCATTAGGAGAGTCAAATGCTTGGTTCCTGAATGAATCAGTCATTTTCGCAAATCGGTTAAATGAATGATTCAGTGACTCACTCATTAAGAGAGTCAAATGCTTCATTCTTGAATGAATCAGTTGTTTTAATGAATCAGTTGAATGAATGAATCAGTGACTCACTCATTAAGAGAGTCAAATGCTTTGTTCCTGAATGAATCAGTCATTTAAGCGAATCAGTTAAATGAATGAATCAGTGACTCACTCATTAGGAGAGTCAAATGCTTCATTCCTGAATGAATCAGTCGTTTGAATGAATCAGATGAATCTCAATGACTCTTGCTATCGAGATATAACCTTTGACAGCCCAACTCACCAGCCGTTCTGAGCGCCGAGCCACATGGTCGGCAGAACGCTGCTCATCTTGCTGGCTTCCTCTCTCATGAGATCCTGCTCCTCCGGCATTGAGCTGACGCCGTCCTTCACCAGATCACACTCCCTGCAGAAGCAGCGTTATCTCAATACGCCTCAGAGATGATAAGACGGAGAGACGTGAGGTTCTGCGTACCTCTGTGTGTAGCTGGACGGCGTGTCTCTGCTGTTCTGCACTCCCAGCGGGTCGGTGAACACGTGTTCGGTGTAGATCCCGCTCTGGATCTCGTCTGCAGGTGTGCAGCTGCTGCTTTCCGTGGCTTCCAGAGCTTCTTCTGCCGCCGTTACTGGATCCTGCCTGCGCTGCCCCAAACCCTCATCTGACGAGAGATTTAAGAGCTTTATACAATACCAACCGTTTCAAAGCAGCTTTACACTAACAAACAGGAGAATAAAAGTTAATGTTGCATCAATCTCGGCTCTTCAGAACACAATCATGTCATTGTCGGCTTAAATTAGTTCAATATTTACATTCATGCATTCATCAGACGCTTTTATCCAAAACAACTTGCATCGCATTCAAGAAACATTCTGATCAGTTCTTGCTTTCCCTGGAAAGTAACAGTGCGGATGTTAAAGTTCCCCTTTAACCTCATGTCATGTATTCTTCACCGAATCTTGTATTCATTGATTGTTTCTAGAGTCGTTGCTCAGCAAAAATGTTGATTTTTGCTACATATCGACACTGAAATATCTGAAACACTTCCAATACTCATTTTCTGCAGAATACATGACACCAGCTGCTCTCTCTCCTCTCGCCCCCTTCTCTCTCTGTCTTTCTCTCTCTCTCTCTCTCTCTCTCTCTCTCTCTCTCTCTCTCCCCCTCCACTCTCTCATCTCTCCTCTCCCTCTCCTCTTTCCATCTCTCTCTCTCTCTCTCATCCTCTCTCTGAGTGACACACAAACTTTGCTCCGGATGAATATTGCTGGAGTTACAGGGATTGAATGTCAGTGTGGGATTGAGCGTATTGCCCCTAATTTTACTCGTTCCTGCAGATTTTGTGCTCTCACTCACTCACTCTCAGGACTAAATTGAGCTCTTTTTTTCTGCTTATTGCTCTTAAACAGTCAAATACACACAAAATAATGTCATGAGTATTCATGTAAACAAAGCTCTGTTTTAATTGTGCGTAAACCGTTGAAAAAGAAACGCATGGATAACATATAATGAATCAGGGCGTCAGTCTTTAAGTGACAGCAACCTAATAATCCTGCTGCCAAGTTTTAATATTATCTATTATCTATATGGCAGTTTTTCCCCAATGTCATATCAAAGTCAGAATTGTGGGCAGTGAAAGTGTTGTGTTCAGTGAACACTTTTCCAACTTCTTTAAATCCCTAAACAAAGAACTGAAAAGAGCTTTTGATTGTTTGTGTGCAGAGGCTGCGTTACCGGAGTAGGAGGACTCGATGGAGTTGCTGCAGACGGTCTGAGGGATCGCCACGGATCCTTCCGCAGGGCATCCCACGGCAGCGATGCCATCCACGCCGGATTCAGCGCCCGCGGAGATCCCGCTGAGATTAGAGGCCCCTTCACCCCCGTCGTCTGCCGTGAGCTCCTCTCCGGCGGGATAGTCCGTCTCACGAGCACCTGATACACACACACACACACACACACCCCGTTCAGATCACAAGCCCCTGTGGAGATTATAAATAAGCAGAGTTGCGTTCTCTCACCTGGGACGCTGGCGATGCACAGGACGTGGGAGTTACAGACAAAGAAGCTCTCCAGGATGTTTCCGGGCTGGTTGGCGTCGATCACTATGACTTTGGAGGTGGCGTGTGTGGTGGTGCAGATCCACACCAGGCTGGAGAGTTCATCCTGATGCCTCAGTTCCTTCTCCTGCTCCTGCAACATTAAAGACGCTTTATTATACACTTATTCCCCCATATTCTCATTGCTGTGTCTCGTCTCTTCCCAGTCTGTCAGAAACGCTCTGTTTAGTTTCTGTTTCTATGAAGCTCCTCCTTCTGAAAGCACACTGTGCTCTGATTGGTCGGCTGGATCGGTGTGTTGTGATTGATCGAGAGCTTCCAGTGTGTTTGGGAAATGCCCCGCCTCTTCCCATAACCACCAGTTTCAACACACGACTCACTCACTCAAGCCCCGCCCCTTTATTCTGCACATGAATTATGATAATGAGGAATATTGTGAGTGTTTGTTCCCGGAAGAACAACAATGGATGTGGAAATTAGCAAATAGATATCGTCACACTTCCCCAGCTGATTAATCTTAGCATATTAAGAATGGTTTTGTATTAGAGGTTTTCTGAAATGATGTGTTTAATATGCAAATGAAGCATTATCTAATTAAATACACACTCATTTGTATATATTTCCAGAACAAAACCAGGTTCATAATTCTTGTTTCATTTTGTGGAGAGAAAAAACATTTCCACTATGTTTTTAGGAATGAAATGGTATATAAACCAGGCGAATGATACCAGAACAAACCTTCGGAATATAGATACGAAGAAAACTGCGTTGTTAGGCGTGTGTAAACCCATGACCTTGATGTTGCAAGTGCCGCTCTCTACTGAAGACAATGCGATGCAACAGAACAGAAATACATAGTGGACAAACTCAAAACATTTAGAGCCGGTTTACTTATCGACAAAAAGCACCTCAATTCCAGGTGTGAACAGGCTCTTATTTTCAGTGCAAATTAATTTGTCTGAGTTTGTTTACGAACATGAAACATTTTAAGAGTTAATTTGACACGGCATAAGAAGCTGGAGAAGAAGAAAACAAAAAACAATGAAAGAAATATTTTAGAGGTCGATTAATAGGTAAAAATTCATCCTGATCGTTTGTCTGAAGCCGCGTGGAATTTGATTTGACACGTGCGGCTGAACAGAGCAGGACAATTTCATGTTCAATTTCAATTTCAAATTCATGCATTTATTCACACTTTTATCATTGCATTCAAGAAACACATTGACACTCTAATTAGTTCTTGCTTTCCCTGGGAATCGAACCCATGACCTTGATGTTGCAAGCGCCACTCTCTACTGATAGACACACAGGAAAGCCAAAGTCTATTTCTCTCCTGCAGTCTACAGGAAGACCGGTTATGAAAGCAAAACTGACAAGTAAATAAAAAACTATGGTTTTCACCTTCAGCTCCTGTTCCAGTCGGTCCAGGCTGCTCTGAGAGCCGCTCTTCTTCCTGGGGCCGACGGGGTCGCTCTCGCCTCCAGACACGTCTTTATAAAACACACTCGCTCCCACAATGGAGCCTCCGTCACGGGTCTTCCCGCCGGACAGATTTACTCCCGCCGCGCACCACAGCTACAAAACACACGATCAACCGGGTCAGAACCCGTGACGAATCAGAGCGAGATCAGAGCGAGATCAGCCTCACCTTCATAGAAGCATCTTTCTCATCTAAAGGTCGCAGGTAAACGGGCACCGGCAGATTCTTTATCTTACCCTCTGCTTGCCCACCATTGGCAACCTTTGAAAACAATACGGCAGATTTAGCAATGAAATGAAAAATACAAAATTAATTCAAAATGGTAATAGAAGAATCAGTCCGTGAGATTGAGACGCTACCTTGTATTTGGGAGGTAAACTCCACCCGTACGCCTGCATCCTGCCCTCCTCTTTCTGCACGTGATCCTTCACCTGCTTGTACTGAGCTCTCTTCTGCTCTCTGCGCGACACCACACTCTCCACCTCAGCCCTGCGGCACACACACACACACAATCACACACGTACAGACAACAGACACACACGCACGCACAGACAACAAACACACACGCAGACAACAGACACACGCACGCGCAGACAACAGACACACACGCACAGACAACAGACACACACGCACAGACAACAGACACACACGCACAGACAACAGACACACACGCACAGACAACAGACACACACGCACAGACAACAGACACACACGCACGCACCGACAACAGACACACACGCACGCACCGACAACAGACACGCACGCACCGACAACAGACACACACGCGCACGCACAGACAACAGACACGCACAGACAAGACACACGCACAGACAACAGACACACACACACAGACACACACACACACACACACAGACAACAGACACACACACAGACAACAGACACACACACAGACAACAGACACACACACACACACACACACACACACACAGACAACAGACACACACACACACACACAGACAACAGACACACACACACACACACAGACAACAGACACACACACACGCACAGACACCAGACACACACACACGCACAGACACACACACACGCACAGACACACACACACGCACAGACACACACACAAGCACAGACAACAGACACACACACACGCACAGACACACACACAAGCACAGACAACAGACATACAGAGACAACAGAAACACACGCACAGACACACACAACGTGCACGTGCACACACACACACACACACACACACACACATGATGAGCTACAATTATGCAGAACATCAGATAGGGGTCTTGCCGAATGTGTTAACCCTGTCTGAGACGCTAAGGCTGCTGGTTTTTGAAAGAGCAGTGTGTTTCAGGAAGGAAGTCACTCACTCCTCATTGAGGAAGTCGAAGGCTTTGGATTTGTCACTGGGCAGCTGAGCGAGGGTGCTGCTCCGCTTCTTCACCGACGGGACGACCTGAGAGGTGGGAGCGTTGTACTTCAAGTTAACCGGTGCGTCTGGTTTCTTGGCTGTGGCGCCGGACGAAGAGCTGAAGAGCCTGCTGAAACTGAGGGACGCGGGGAGAGAAGAGAGACGACACACAGACTCATATGCGGACACAAGCGGCAGCAGCAGTTAGAGGTCATAGGTTAACAGTTATGGGGTTGTGGGGTCACGTCCCAAACATGTGCCAAGCTCAGCGAAACCCTCCTGACCCGATAAAAGCGTGCCGACACGCCATGCTGAACAACTGACCACTGCAAACTAACCTCCTCTAATACATACAACACACAACAGTTCAAAGGCTAGAGGTCAGTACGATTGTTTTATTTCAATATCATTTCAATATGCATGGATGCATATTGACCAAAAGTGACATTAAATATTTAGAATGTGAAAAAAATATTTACTTTTCAAATCAAAGCATCAAATCATCATATTAGAATGATTTATGAAGATCATGTGACACTGAAGACTGGAGTAATGATGCTGAAAATATAACTTTAATCACCGGAATAAATTACGCTCTACTATATATTCACATAGAAAACAGCTGTTTTATACTGATATAATATTACACTGTTTTACTGTATTAATCATCTAATAAATTCAGCTTTAATCATAGGAATAAATGACACTTTACTATATATTCACATAGAAAACAGCTGTTTTACACTGATATAATAGTACACTGTTTTACTGTATTTATCGTCTAATAAATTCAGCTTTAATCACAGGAATAAATGACACTTTACTATATATTCACATAGAAAACAGCTGTTTTACACTGATATAATATTACACTGTTTTACTGTATTTATCATCTAATAAATTCAGATTTGCTGAGCTGAAGAGACTTTCAAAATCTTACGGACCATAAACTTTTGAACAGTGGGGTATTATAGTTATTTAAAAAAAATCTGTAATCCTAGAAAAAACCTATTATATTATTATTATTATTATTATTGATATTTTGGTCATGCTGCCTGCTCTGTTTTTGTGCAATAAAATAAGCTGAACTCTAAAGGCTTTCAGGAATCAACTGGTCTGCTTTAATCCAAATAGAGCTGCACAAGTCTTGATAAACGGAGAATCAAAATTTTTGTTTTTTTCCAGGAATTCTGGACAAACAACACGTAATTTACTAGAGGTTCTAACAAAATGTTAATTGCTGCAGATTATTTAAAATGTTTAATTTATCTGAATTATTAATAAAACTAAAACTGAGTGAATAATTCAGTGACTCGCTCATAAATACTTTACTTGATTCATTACTGGATGAATCAGCGTTTCTGAACGAAAAATGGCAACCGCTCTCTCTGGGTCAGTCGAAGCAAGAATTTGAATTTTCCAGTGCGATTTCGTCAAACATTAAATAGAGTCGAATTGTAGTCATTTAGGAATGAGATTACATGGGTGTACCTTCTGCAAACACACAGGACAACATGAGCAGGGGAACAGAGACACACGGGAGCACACAAGAGGAGAACGAATGGGTTTAAAATAGATGCAAAACCTTAAATGCCCCCAAATGCAAAACCCCAAGTAGACTGAAACGACCCGGGAATGGCATTTCAATGAAGAAAACAAGCCGCTTTCAGCCAAATCCTTTAAAAGTACGTGTAATGAACGCTCAAGCATTATCCCATTAGTAAAGTTTAATGCAATGCAACCGTCTGGCTGTAAATTCCTGTTATGCTTCTGTTAAAGCTTCAAAGAAACACCATTCCCAGGTCCAAGAACACATTTTTGGACTCAAGGATCAAACCAAGTGCAAGTTTTACTAGGTTTTCTAAGATTTACCTACATCCTAGAAGGAAAACAAATAAAAAGGGGACATAAAATGAGAGGGGAAAACATCGTTTGAACGCCAAACCACACGAACTAAGAATGTTTTTTGCTTACAACTGCCAGATACTGGACTTTTTCTTCTCAGTCAAGGCTGGATTCTCTCTTGAAGCTCTGCATGGAATAAAAACACACTTCAGTCAGAGCGAGGCGAGGCGAGCCGGTTTGGAAGCAGGTGTTGACGGGAGAGGAGCGAGACTGACCGGATCATCTCCGTCCACCTGACGGCCTCCTGAAGCTCCATCAGCCTCTCTTTATACTGGTTTCTCTCCATCAGGACTCGGGCCATCTCCACCCGTGTGAAGCGCTTCCGCTGGGCCGTGGGCACGTCGCTCTGAGGAAAACACGGCCTGTTAGAAAAGCTCATCTTTTGAAATGAAGCCGCGAGTTTAACGTTACTATGAAATCCAGTTTTTTTATGCAGGATATTGCATGGTTTATTTTACATTATTTATATATCGTGCATTGGAATTATAAATAGAAATGTCTTCCCCTCCCTCTTTCAGCTTATGAGGGCGGGGCAATAACCTGTCAATCACATGAGATCCAACAATAGCAAACCACAACCATCCAATCACAATCAAGCCCCGCCCACATTTGTTCTTGTTTGTGAAGCGATTCCCTCCATATCCAGAACAATAGAGGAGGAAAGATTAGCCGTTTTGAAATGCAATGTGCGCTGGATACAGTATTTTACCATTTGCATAATTTAGTTTTGGTGGACACACAATTATAGCGTTGCACTGGATTTATAACGAGCAGTTAAAGGTCTTCCTGCAGTTTTCGGCCAATCTTGAGGGTTTAAGTCTTGAAAGTGAAGAAATCAAGGAATACGTGTTTTACAGAGCAATTGGTGTTACACAAATAATATATTTCTGTCTTAGAAATATTATTTTTGATATAGAATCTCAATCTCAGACAGCAGTTTCAGATGATATGAAAACCCTACGTAACTATTTTTAAAGAAATTACTACTGTAAAGCAAATAAAATAGCCTACTTATGAAAAAATATTCTTATTTTACAGTAGAGCTGTATTAAATAGTAATATATTTCTATCTTTGATATTATTATTATTAATACTACAGAATCCCGATCTCTGACAGTAGTTTCAGTTATAATAAAATACTAAAAAAGAGAAATAAAAAAAGAGAAAAAACAAGGTTTTAAGTCTTGCAAGAGACAAAATGAAGTCAAAACTATTGTAAAATTACTACTGTAAAGTACTATAGTTAATTTTTTATTTTACAGTGCTGTTGCATTTCAATAGTAATATATTTCTGAACTTTTAAGACTTTAATGAGGAGGGAATTTGTCCCATAAGGATAATTTAGAAATTCCAGTTTCTATTTGAAAAATAATTTGAATTATAATCGTTTTCGGTTTAATTTAATCAAGCCGTGAGAGTCTAAAAGATCTGCAATCCTAATCCAGACAGAGATTCAACGAGAGCTTACATCGTCATCCTCCTTCGTCTTCAGCTTGCCTTCCTCCACGCCGGCTCGGACTCTGTGTGGACAAAGAAACAAAGCAGAAAATCAAGCGCTTCACTCAATCAGAGCTTCTCTTGGGCTGAAACGCTGACGCGCGTCAAACCTTCGGAGCTCGTCCTCCAGCTCTTTGTTCCGCTCCTCCAGCTTGTCTTTGGTTTGTCTCAGGAGCTCCAGCTCTCCCTGAAGAACGTCTTTTTCACACACCAGCTCGTCCACACGAGCGATCAGATCATTCTTCACCACATTCAGAGCGTTCCTGCAGAAACACAGCAAAGCCCCTTTCAGCAACACACACACATTAAAGAGGATCAATTCTCTTTCTCAAACTCCTGCTGTTGTGTTTGTTTCCTGCTTGAATGTTGGTTATTTTCCCCTTAGTCATTCCCCATTTCAGTTTAGTTCCTGTTTCTATGAAGCCCCTCCTTCTGAAAGCACACTGTGCTCTGATTGGCCGGCTGGATCGGTGCGTTGTGATTGGCCGTGTTTGGGAAATGTCCCGCCCCTTCCCATAACCACCAGTTTCAACGCACGACTAACTCACTCAAGCCCCGCCCCTTTATTCTGCGTATGAATTATGATAATGAGGAATATTGTGAGTGTTTGTTCCCGGAAGAAACTCAAGAATCAATGGAGCGTTTCAGGAGTTCAGAAACACCGACTCTGATGGAAAAGAACTGCAGCTTTTCATGAACAAACAAGAGAGACGAACGTGGAAAAATGCACGCATTTTTAAAGACGTTAAACATTTCTATCGTTCTTTGCTTTATGAATGTAAATAAACAGACCGTCCAGTGATTGAGGCAACTTACTGTTACAAACCAGTCACTGTCGATTAAGCACAGATCAGTCTTAAACTAATGAGCTATCACTGGTTTTATAACTGAACTGGTTGAAGCAGTTGCCCAATTAACATCTGATTCGCTTATTAATTTTAGTCACAGTGGATTGATCTGAACCCAGAATTGTGTTCGTGTGAAAGCAAAAACGCTCATTTTGAGGATGCTTACTGGCTCGTTATACTGTGATATGCAGTAACTCCATTTCATAAATGGTATTTTAATAGGAAGAAAAAAGGAATATGAGTTTTGAGTGCGGTTGGCATGATTGCGGTGCTTCCTGTTGAACAGTAGGTGGTGCAGAAGCGCTGCGTTTGCAGGAAACCCGGATTAGTTTGGTGTTTTTCAGCAGAAAGCTAGCGGCACATTATGACTTACTTAGTCTCCAGTAGCTGAGTGTTCTCGTGGATCAGGTGCTCGACTTCACGGCCCATTCCTGCAACAACACAAATCATGCACAGGTCAATGAAAACCACACAAATGCTGATCTGAGCCTTGCTGAGACTTTAAATGAGCAAGAAATCATGCTTACCAAAGAAATTAAGGTCTGAAAATGGCATGCAAACCAACGAAGAAGAAGAGGGATCAGCGAATGACCAAAACAATATCAAGTGAACTACAAATTAAAAACTGTTTCAACACTGCATCCAAACCAGGAGCAACACACAACACACCTGGATTAATCTTATTAAGTCCACCGTATCATATTTAATGCAGTAAACGATGTAAACGCGGCTGATAATGCTGCTGCTCTCTCTCTGCTTCAGTGCGTCTGATCGATGTTTCACGTGTAAAAGTGTTTTAGTGTCGTTGTAAAAACCTTCAGTGTGTTTCTGCTCAAATCTGCCCTGATTTCCATCCAGGAAACAGAATAACTTTGATATTGTTAGTGATATTTCAGCTGGACTGAAGCAGCTCATGTTTGCTTGATTATCCAGACCACATTTATTATCAAAATCACCAGCATCAAATATGATCAGCAGCTTTATTTCTTCATCTGTCAATCATCTTTGAGCTGCATTTGCTCGAGGCTTTGCTCCTGGTGAGGAAACAGTGATGAACACAGAGCAGCGTAAACATACACACCAGAAAACTCGTCTGAGGAAAGAAAAGCCACGAAATGAAGTGCCACAAACATGGAGGAAAAACAACACGATTAGATGATGATTAGATGAGCTGTGAATGTTAGTGAAGAACAATGGGTTTAAATTACAAGATGAATGAAAGTCACAGATGAATTTATTACTACAGAAAAAAACACACAGGAACAACATACAGAAACAACAGACACACTCTCACACACAATCTCTCTCTCTCTCACACACACACACACTCATTCTCACACACACTCTCTTACACTCTAAGACACACACACATACACACAGTTCTTCTCCGTTCGATTTCAGAGCCGTAGTTTTTCTGAACAGTCTGAAAGTGCCGCTCCACATTTCCCTTCAGTATAGCTATGACAGACGGCAGATTGAGGCAAACGCTCTTCCAAACACTCTCTCTCTCTCTCTCACACACACACACAGACAGACAGACAGACAGACGGCAGATTGAGGCAAACGCTCTTCCAAAGCGTCACTCATTTCATACCCTTTCTTAAGGTTAAAATAAATAAATTGGAGGGTTTTCTCGCTCGTTTTCTAGAGTTTAGCAGCACTTGGTGCCATGACCCGTGTGTCAGGAAAGATCAGAGGTCAGACTGGCTGCCTGTACGTCAATCAAGCGACACATTTCATATTGAGGACGCATGATGGACTGACGGCTACTTTATTAATTCCATGCAATTGACCCGCACAACCTCTGCAATCGAAAATAATAAGCTTCAATCTAATAATGCGGTTCACAGATTCTGGTATTTTGATGGTTAATCGAAGGAAGTTGCAATCAATGATTTATTTGTTTTACCTGAATTGAATCGAGGCAGCTCTAAATCAAATTACTGTTAAGCTCTGAGACTCACCCAGCAGATCGGCTCCTTCATCCACGTCTGCGATGAGATCGTTCCCTGCAGACGAGAGCTCCTCGAAGAGAGAGTCCGTGTTGCGGTCAAAGGCCAAGTTCTCAATGCCTTTGGTGGGAGTGCTGGAGAGAAACAGATTTGATGAGCGACAGACGTGCTGGTGAAGCGAGGGATGAGGGAAGAGACGTACCTGGAGCCTTGGCATCCGCTCAGGTCCATGTCCAGCTCCGGCGTGGACTCGATGATCGCCTGCACCTCCGAGCGCTGCGCTCTCTCACTGCCATCGGCTCCTGAGCACAAGCACATCCATCAGCTCATGTGACAAACAACGGCACTTCATTTAGGGGTTTTAGTGCAGATGCAATTTGTTTAAAAAAGCATTACATTTTTGTGATCCACTGGCCCTTTTATGGGAGCATAAATTAAGAGAGCTGTACTTTTAGTGGTAATATCAAATAAAAATAAAACATTCACACTAAGAACTGTTGCCTCACGATGGCAGCAAAACACTTCCAGCGGCACTAATGAAGATGATTAACACCATATGCAAACACAAAACTAAGACTGTAACAAACACATCAGATCTCAAAATAAATCACGCATCTCAGATTCTTTTACGTCATTAAACAGCAAAACTGCACCGTTAAAATACTCAATGCATGTTCAATACTTATGGTATTAAGGCAATAAAAAAATTTTTTTTTCAATAGTAAAATCTATTTATTGAATAATGAACAACATCTTTAGTCCTTTTTTCCTTGACGGGTGGCCCAGCGAAAATGTACATTTAATTCAAATAGAAAAACAATAATAATGTGGACTTTTAATTATAAACACATCTGAAATACTGTAGGACTCTTATTTTGAAATATCTATGTTTTACTACTTAAAGCTGCATATTCAATTAATGAACTGTTATTAAATATTCAAAGAGATTAATACTGCATCTTACAACCACCTACAACATATTACAATTTAAACACTATTCATAATTCATAAACAATCTATTGGCATAAATTTGCATATTTTTGTCTGAAACCATAAGCTTGTAGAATAAGCAAATTAAGTACAGTGGAGTTGGGTTATGTCGACGGCCTCGGGGGTTGCAAAAAAGCGTTTAGCGAGATAACCAACAGCCAATATGCCGATTTATTTTATGAAGCGATCGGCAGGCTATAAAAATTGACATACACTGTATATACAGTTTATGTAAATTTTTATAGCCTGCCGATCGCTTATTTTATTTTATTTGTTTATTTGACAGGGACAGTGTACATTAATCGACATTACTGTAAATGCACCAGAATTAGCCAAAAGGCTATTTTTCATCCGTTGTCCCTGGACAGATCTTAAAATTGTCTACCTAAAACACAATAAAAACATTACAGAAAACAATACAAATATAACTCTTTAAAACCTGTTGCTAAAAATGCAATGTACAAATTTACTATAAACAGAAATCATATTGAAAACAAAAAGAAAAACAATTAATATTATACACATTTACACAGCAAAGACACAAGTGGCAGCAGGTTGTGTTGAAGGAAGACACATACTCTTATTAATGCTGACATGTCTGATTTGCTATGAGCCAGTTTTTGAGATGGTTTTTGAAGAGAGTGTATGTGGCGAGTTCTCTGATGTTCTGAGGGACAGAGTTCCACTCCTGAGCTGCTCTGACCGAAAAGACACTCTGACTAAATGTGCTTTTCCTCAGAGGAACAACACAGTCTCCTCGGGCCGACCCTCGTGTTACTCTCTGTGTGGTGTTTCTAATGTTTACAAACTGACTAAGTGGGGGAGATGACAGACCATGGATGATTTTGTAAAGCAAACAGAGGTTTGAATTCTTAATGACATTTTCCCAACTGAAAAGCTTATGTTTATGTAAAATGGCACAATGATGATATCTTAAAGGTTTTCTATCCATAATTTTGATTGTTTGTTTATAAAGTGACTCTAATGATTTGAGTGTTGTTTTATTTGCCTGTGACCAGGTTGTCAGACAGTAAGTGATGTGTGACAAAACCATACTGTACATAAACATTTTAGCTGCCTGAAGTGATAAGTTTGATCTTATGAACCAGAAATTAGCAATATTGAATTTGACTCGATTGCAGACCTTTTTTTATCTGCGATTTAAAAGTTAATTTAGAGTCTATTATGATGCCTAAGTATTTGAGTTCTGACAAAACTTTAAATTTTTCCCCTGTCACATAAATATCTATTAGATTTAGAAAAAAACATTGAGACGGTTTTATTTACATTAAGTTTTAAGCAGGATTGATTTAGCCATTCAGAGACATGCGCCATAGACTGTGTAAGTATCTTCATAAAATAAATCGGCATATTGGCTGTTGGTTATCTCGCTAAACGCTTTTTTAACAAGCTAACAACAAAAGGCATTTGTGCACCAACTAACAGCAGAGATTTACCAGAATACAATAAAAAACACCTTCCATTCTCCATACAAACCTTTAATTATATTCTCCAACATTGCAAACACAATTTCGCTCACAGCGTAAACAGTCATAACGTATTCATGAGGTCATCACGCTGTACTAGATTGCATACTTTCTTGTGTTCTGCCTGTCTAATGTGCTTTCTCAACAAATTCAGCTTCATCCCGTCTTTTAATAACCTAAGGATGCTGAGCAGAGCTTTCAGAGCGTTGTGTGGCTGTACTGATTGCATAATGTCTTGCATACTTTCAACAAGTATGCCTGCGTATTATCACCAATAAACTGCTTTAACCAGCCTTGGAATTCAGGGTTTGAATCCCACTCTTTCCTGTATTTTTGGCTGTACAGTTTTGACTGAGACATGATAAACAAGCCAGCTTATATTTGTGCAGTGTTTTAATTATTTTTTAGGCCAAGAACATTTGACATCCCGTACTGCCATTGCGTAATCAGCCAGCGGCGGCTTGGCGGACATGCGCGATTAATTTGCGCAGAACATCTGCTCTGCCTGCATCTGGGCGGATCTGCAGCAGGAACTCAGCGCGTGCGCAGTAAACTCTCAGTCACGAGATAACCATGTGAATTGGCGTATATGTCCCTCATTTTTGCTCGAGATACTAGGATTCGGCAACATAACAGAATCGACATAACCCACAAGAAAATACTGAGACAAATAGGGAGTTTGGCGGTTCCACTTCAAAAACATCGACATAATAGTATTGGCGAGTTAACCGTGACTCGAGATAAGTGAACTCCACTGTATAAGTAATATATAAGTATATTAACAAATAGTCTTTTCTCCTCTATTGTTCTGCATATGGAGGGAATCGTTTCACAAACAAGAACAAATGTGGGCGGGGCTTGACAGTGATTGGATGATTGTGATTTGCTATCGGTGGATCTCATGTGATTGACAGGTTATTGGAGTCACCTGTGGACGGCGTCTCTGATGCGTCCGGTTCTCCGGAGCTCTTCCTGCTGTCTGGTTTGGCGCTGCCGGACTCCCCGTTCCCGTCCGCACCCCTCCCCTCCTCCACCGCCGGCAGGAGCGCGTCTGACGTCGATGCAGATGCGGGAGCGCCGGATCTGGATCCTCTGCCAGCGTCCGAAAGCTCATCCTGGAAAAAAATCCCGAAGCATCAACAGCGCCAGCGACCATAAACTTACAGTCAAACGTTTATAAATAAATATCAACTGCTCATATGTGCTAAACGAGACAGTCCACGTTAATCATGACGACGGACAAAAAAATCACTGAGACACACAAAACAATTTAGTGCCATATATAAAAAAATTAAAGAAATATTCAAGGTTATGGTTTACCAGAATTCACTGTTCAATTTTAGAGACTGAAGCTTTAAAAAAGATCTTTCCATCTTCATAAAGACACAGAAGCCCCTCAAACACGCTACACAATGCACACTACACAGTGCATACTACACACTATACACTACACATTGCTCAATACACACTACACAGTGCACTGCACGCTACACAACGCACACTACACAGTGCACTGCATACTACAAAGTGGATACTACACAGTTCACACAATGCTCACTACAGTGCACACTATACACAGCACACTACAAAACATAAAGTGCGCACTGTACACTACACAGTACATACGACACAGTACACATGACATACTACACACTACATATTACACAGTGCATACTACATACTAAACACTACACTGCGCACTATACTACACAGCACACACTACATACTACACAGCACACACACCACAGTGCACACTACATACTACACATTGCATACACCACAGTGCACACTACATACTACACAGTACAGACTACATACTACACACTGTGCACTACATACTACACAGCACGCACTACATACTGCACTACATTCTACACAGCACGTACTACACACTATACAATGCATACTACATACTACACAGCACGCACTACATTCTACAGTGCACACTACATACTCCACTATACTACATATTACACAGCACGCACAACAAATTACACAGCACGCACAACAAATTACACAGTGTACACTACATACTGCACTACATACTACATACTGCACAATGCATACTACACAATGCACTACATACTACACAGCACGCACTACATACTACACAGTGCATACTACACAGTGCACACTACATACTACACCAAGAGTTTCAAACTCAAATTAGCTGGGGGCCGCAGGAGGCAGAGTTTGGGTGAGGCAGGGCCGCATCAAGTATTCCACAATTTTTTTTTCTCAAACGTCATTATTGACAGTTCTTTAACTTCAATGGGTTCTTCTGAGCATGAACTGTCCTGAACATAAACAGAATATTGAAGAACATGAATGGTTCTTCTGAATATGACTTGTTTAGCCTACTTCTTGCTGCCAGAGACCTGCAGATCTTCCTCTCAAATAGCTGAGCCACATTTGGCTTGAGAGAGGAAACAGTGGAGACTCTCAGTATAGCTTGAAGATGATCGTCAGTAAGTAGACCTGTACTTGGACTTACTGAAGTTCAAGGTTGAAGAAAAAGTTACTAATTTTTTTTTAGATACCAAGCCATTATTATGAGACACTCTCTCATTATTTTGAGATAATAAGTTATTATTATGAGAAACTTTCTCATTATTTCGAGTTAAGTCATTATTTTGAGAAACACTCATTATTTTGAGATACTAAGTTTCTCATAATAATGACTTAGTTTCTCACAATGATGACTTAGTATCTTAAAATAATGAGAAAGTCATTATTATGAGAAACTTTCTCATTTTAAGATACTAAGTCATCATTGTGAGAAACTCTCATTTATTCGAGATACGAAGTCATTATTTTGAGAAACCCTCTCATTATTATGACTTAAATAATCCTTTTTTTTCTCAACTGTGGCGGAAACGGCTTCCATACTTTCCTGATGACATGAACATCGTAACATTTGTATATGGTAGAAAATACAGAAATAGGCGACTCCTACCGGCTGATAATTATCAGCTGGGACTGTGGGACACCTTTAATATTATATACAATGGGATGAAGCCACGGAGGCTTTATTTACTGGATTTTATTTTCTATATTAACCCCATGGATTCATCGGGCCACCTAGCCAACACCCATGTCCTGTTGACTGTGTAACCGGGGTGGGAAACTGAGGCCACTGATGAGCCGGGAAGGCAGGCGGGATCTGGCTGAGTGTCCCAGCGGAGCTCCACTCCCCTCTGTGACACTGTCAACGGAGCATCGGTGTTGGTCGTTAATTTGCAGATTCATCATGATAACATATCATTCGCATGGATAGTAGCAACTCAACTTTTAAGCAAATCAGCCAATTTCAAATTACGGAAAAACAAAATACAATCCGCATGATGCTAAATCCAACGCCGATAACAGTAACACTGACTTCGTCCAGCTCAAAGTAGAACATGCTCAATTTCAAACACAATAAGTAATAAACGTGATGTTAAACGGGCAGCTCCATAGTTATGAAATGTTTCTCTGTCTGCATCAAGCCCAGCCGATGCCCCGCCCCCAGGAGTCATTTACTCCACTGTGATTGGCCCCCGGGAGTCATATACTCCACTGTGATTGGCTGGCTTATACAGCTCCAGCTCGCACGAAAAAGGATAAGGAACTTTCTACACACAACGCGGTAAAGCGCTATTCATTCAAAACCCTTACATTAAACTTTCATATTGTCCCGCGGGCCAATTGCGGCCCTCGAAAACAATATTTTGTGGGTTTTGAATGAATAGCGCTTTTCCACGTTGTGTGCAGAAGGTTCCTTATGGGCCGCATGTTTGAGACCCCTGCACTACACAGTGCACACTACATACTACACAATACACATACTACACATACATACTAAACACTACACAGCGCACACTACATACTACATACTACACAGTGCACACTACACAATACATAGTGATACTACGCAGTGCATACTACATACTAAACACTACACAGCGCACACTACATACTACACAAAACACAGTGCATACTACATACTACACAGTGCACACTACACAATACATAGTGATACTACGCAGTGCATACTACATACTAAACACTACACAGCGCACTACATACTACACAAAACACAGTGCATACTACATACTACACAGTGCACACTACACAATACATAGTGATACTACGCAGTGCATACTACATACTAAACACTACACAGCGCACACTACATACTACACAAAACACAGTGCATACTACATACTACACAGTGCACACTACACAATACATAGTGATACTACGCAGTGCATACTACATACTAAACACTACACAGCGCACACTACATACTACACAAAACACAGTGCATACTACACAGTGCACACTACACAATACATAGTGATACTACGCAGTGCATACTACATACTAAACACTACACAGCGCACACTACATACTACACAGTGCACACTACATACTACACCCAACACCAGGGGGCGGGCACTGTGCTGCGGCTCTTTCATCCCCTTCACGTAACTTGTAGCAGCAGCCCCGCTATCGGTCCACTATCGCTCCGCCCACGGACGAAAGGAGTATCGCACCGCACGCGTGGTCGCTCCGCAACCCCCCCACGTCGACGTAATGAGCGCTCCGCATCGCTCCTGTCAACAGTTCAGCGGCGTATCGCTTCATATACAAAGCCTATATTGCGGCTCCGGACATATTTTACTTTCTTTTTTTTTTTGGTCCAATATGGCTCTTTCAACATTTTGGGTTGCCGACCCCTGCCCTACACAATGCATACTACACAGTGCACACTATATACTACACAGCGCATACTACACACTACACAGCACACACTGCACAGCGGCTGCCTTGAGGATTATGGGATGGATACCTTACTGGAGTCGCTCCACTGGGTTTCCACACTGTCCCGTGAACTCTTACCATCCGCCTCCAGCTGCCCAGAGAGAAACGTACAGTAAAACACATGAATGCTGTTTATAATGTGGCTGATGGGAAGACAGGACGGCGTTCCTCAAACAGCATCAGCTCGTCAAACCCAAATTAAACTGTAAGAGAGATGACACACAATCTGTGTCTCACGCTCGATCAATCCTCTGATTTGTGTATTTGTGTGATGTATTTTATTATCGGAACAAGGCTGAACTTGAGCTTTGAAATCAACATAAGACTGACAGTAGGAACAGATTTTCCAGCTTCTATGGCAAGAGCCAGGTTTAGTTATTCCTTTTTTCTAAAAACCTTTGGACTAAACAGGGATTTACTTGGTTCTCAAAGCGGAGGAAGCATCAAAGTCCAGCAGAGCAACATTTAGGACAGTGGATTCTGACAGGTTGAACACTTTAGGGAATAAACTGTGTGTGAGTCTTGAGTGTCGTATCCAGCCATTTTAAAAACTGAATATATGTTTTTCCCCTCAACATTAAGATTTAAGATTGTTGTTTAAGCGTTGATCCCTTTGCCATTTATTCTTGAGGCGGAGGTTGATTATCAATCTGAAAAAATGAAATCTTGATGAGTAAATGAGTAAAAAAAAAAGAAAAAAAAAAGATTCAAATAAAGAAATAAATCTTGTTTTTCCTTCTCAGATAAATGAACGAGCCTAGAACTAAAAGTAAAATATTATTTTGCTTGTTTTGAGAAAATATAACTTGTATTTTCTAGAAAAAATGCCCAATTCTAGAAATTTTCTTTAAAAGAATGAAGTTAATAAAATATTTTCTTATTTTAACAGTAAAATGATTCTTATTTTTAGATTCTTAGGTTCTGACATTAAGATTTATTTAATATTGTGTTCCAATGACCTTCACATTTATTTAAAACCAACCACAAAGAATAAGAAAAAAAGCTTGATTTGACTATTTCTACATTGGTTTCATCATTTGTGCTGCTTGAAACTGGTTATAACTTCTAAACTTGCTTTTTTCTTGTTTTAAGAACTTTAAAGAAGTTTTCTTGCCCTGTTCGTATCAAGTAGAATTCTGACACTGCATTGGCAGATCATTTTGCTTAATTAGTTTTTTATCTTAATTCTGCATGTTGATTTTTTGCAGTGCAAATTTTCTTCGTTACAACAACAAAACAATGAATCACGCTCAATAAAACCAGACATTGTAAAGAAAACATTATATTTCATGTTGACTTTAAAGACTTGACCACGACTTTAAAGCACGACAGTCGAGATCGACCGATATATCAGTTTCTTGATATTTAAGCATTTTTGTCCATAACTGGGTATCGGTTTTGTAATATTGCATGTCAAATATTAAAAATAACAGTCATTAATGCACAAATAAGATGTTACATAAATGCTCATTATGCATTTTAAACTTGGCGCTAAAAAATAGAAACAAACTCATGGAATCACATAATCCATCAAGCTCTGTCCCAATAAAAACAATCATAATCTGTGAGAAAAGGAACTAATTTTGTTGGCGTTTTACTGCCTCTAATGTTAATTTCAGCTGGAATCGGCAGGGAATTGCAAATACATCAATACCTTGAGATACGTGTGTCCCGACATACGAGTATTCGGAGATACGAGCAAGCCTTTGAGTACATTGTTGCTTTGAGATACAAGTAAACATTTGAGATGCAGGGAAGCTTACAGACACTAGAAGCACTCGGAGCAGCTCAAGCACCTCATTTATGGGGTAATTGCATATGATCTCCACTAGAGGCAGCTTGGTTTTACAGTGGGGGTTACCGGGGGCAACGAGTGATTCACGAGTATTAAGCTGGGAGCAGCACGAGTTATGAGTGCTCAATAATAATAAATATGAGCTTCTGAGTCTGTCCAATACACAACACGGGAAGAAACACTACACTTAAATATTGTGTTTATCTACGTTATCCCTCCCTCCTCCTCCTCCTCCGCACATGCCGTCATTACTGCTACTGCATTGTTTGTCTCGAAGGTAAGAACTCATAATTTAAACCACATTTTATTTTATATCACAGGAATCCTACTATAATTAGATGTGTGTGTCTCTATAGCAATTAAAAACATGTTTTTCCATTATTATTAGGACTAATAAGGGAGTTTTTTAGAGGGCCAGAACGGATTAATTTTTTTTCTGTTATTTCTTATGGGAAAACATGATTTGAGATACAAGTAACTTGAGTTACGAGCTCGTGCTGGAACGGATTATGCTCGTATCTCAAGTCATTACTGTATAGGTGTGTTTCTGTTAGAGGCACGTTTTCCCAATTTTGCCTTAATAATAGCGTTTTGTCTTTGCATGCCCTGTGTCTCTTTCTCTACTGACGAAGAATATCGGAAGATACACGAGTGAAAATGTGAACGTTGTTGTTTCTGGCTTTGCTGGTTTGTGGGCATATTGAGCGGCCGTTGCTCTCCAGCTCTCAAGATAATCAGATGTTTTATTAATGTGCACTTCACCTGCAGACTGTCTTCTATAAAAAGACCCAAAGCTCTCATTCAATCCATCAATCGCTTACGGAAGATCAACAAATCCTCCCACAATGGGCTTTACACGAGCAAAGACCTCAAAGCGCTCGTCTCTCGCAGCACATGCGCACAATCCCTGCTTGCCAGACGCTCCCGGACTGCCGCGGGTTTCCATGGAAGCAGCAGCTTCTTCTCTGAGACGTTTGACCTGAGGAGAGGCTGACAGCAAGTCATGGCCTAGTTTCTCATCCGAGACTCCGGAGGACGATGTGAGGAGAAACGCAGAGTCACGGAGCGCACAAAGAAAAGTCTGTCTCTCTTCACGGAGCCTTTGTGCTTCAGAGACTGGGATAACAGGAAACCATATTTCCATTGAAGAGTCTGACGCTTGTCAAAAGCCTCCGCAATGAACATTACAATTATTAAAGACCTTCCAGAACTTTCTGATTAATGAAAACAGCAACTATTTGCTGCTCAGAAACAATGAGGAAACAGGGATGAAGGAGAACAGATAATATTATTCCTAAAACTCAGAAGAACAATCTATAACAATCATTTTAACTAAATAAATTATGCTTTTTACACATTTAGACATGGTACGGAAAAAATACGTTTAAAAAAAGACCCTTTCAATCTGTTTGCTTTGGTCTTTTTTTGGTCTTTCAGTGCAACAATACTTCAGATTTTTATTTCCTTCTCATTTTTAGCAAAACAGTCGTTTATGGACACGGTTTAATCAACTCAAACGAATTTGTAAAACGTGGCCATAAACTGCGTGAATCAATTCTTAATTTGTGGCCACAATATCTATTACTTGATTCCGCATGACATGCATGAACCTCTGTTCTTAATAGAAATTGAGAGAGAGTGGGTCTCAAGACGCCCGCTTTCACTCGCACACTATATACAACTAAAGCAGAGCGGGATGTTTTTAAAGTGACGGTATATTTTGTCTCAGTTCATCCTGAAATCAGAAATTATTCCTATTTTAAGAGCAAAATTATTCTTATTTTTAGAAAACAATGTTTGCACGTTCTGTCACCTGCAGATTTTTATAATATTATTTTCCAATGAACTTTACATTTATTTAAAACCAACCACAAAAAAAGAAAAGCAGCTTGATTTTTGCATTGGTTTAAAAGACATTTGTTCAGCTTTAATCTGGTTATAATTTCTAAATTTGCTTTAAAGAACTTTTTAAAGAAGTGTTTTTGTCTAGTTTTAAGATTTTCTCACCGCATTGGCAGATCATTTTGCTTAATTAGATTATTTTTTCTTATTTATTGTTTTCGTAATAAAGTTTTTGCAGCATAAACTACTTTTTCCCAGTTGTGAAGGAGGTTTAACGCAGCACCTTTTGTATATTGTGTGATTTCGGACACACGACTCAATGAACAATCCCTGATTGGTGGTTTTAATTAGAGGGCGGGGCTTATTTTGCACGCTGCATTTTCCACTAATTATTAGTAATATGAGTGTATATCTAAAGTCTTCGGCTCGGTTCGGTTCGGACGGCTGAAATGCATCAGGCCGAGACGGAGACGGGTTTCAGGGTCAGTCTATTCTGGGATGCGAGAGAGAGCCGGCAATGCCATCAATGCTGACAAAATCAATGCGAATCAGGGGAAAGGAGTGGATTCAGATCAGTCAAACGCTTTAACGCCACAAAACGGAGAAGATTCGGGAATATCCTCTGTGTGAACAACCCAAATCAGTGAGGTAATTAAACAACCCAGTTTAAAACAAGACAAAAAAACTTCTTTAAAAAGATCTTAAAACAAAAGCAAATTTAGAGATTATAACCAGATTCAAGCAGGACAAACGTCTTTAAACCAATGCAAAAATCAGGCTTTTTTACTTTCTTTTTTTAATTTGTGGTTGGTTTTAAATGTAAAGTTCGTTGGAACACAATATTATAAAACTTTGTGACGGAACGTGTAAACATTGTTTTCTAAAAATAAGAATCATTTTGCTCTTAAAATAAGAAAATATGTCTTGATTTCAGGATGAACTGAGACAAAACATACCGTGACGTTAAAAACATCTTTCATTAATTTCATTAAGAAATTGCTAGTAATTTTCACAATCGATTCTTCTCTTTCTCAAACTCTGTCTGGTTCAGGTTTCCTGCTTGAAGGTTGATTATTTTCCCCATATTCGTCTCTTCCCAGTCTGTCAGAAACGCTCTGTTTAGTTCCTGTCTCTATGAAGCCCCTCCTTCTGAAAGCACACTGTGCTCTGATTGGTCGGCTGGATTGGTGTGTTGTGATTGGTCGTGTTTGGGAAATGTCCCGCCCCTTCCTATAACAGCCAGTTTCAACACACGACTCACTCACTCAAGCCCCGCCCCTTTATTATGTGCATGAATTATTATGAGGAATAATGTGAGTGTTTTTTCCCGGAAGAAACTCAAGAATCAATGGAGGCGTTTCAGGAGTTTTAAGACTAACTAGAGCTTTTTTTCCTGCTCAAACAGCAACAATAAAACCAGATGAATGTGGAAAAATCCTTTTTAAAGAAATGGCAAGTAACACAATGAATTAAATGTAACATTTAGAAGTGGAAAGAAGTAATTCTCCAATAGTCTTGTATACTTAAGTAAAAATATAAATAGTGCACGAGTTAGTCTTGACTTTAGCGGCTTGAGAACATAAACACAGCAGGAAGAGGCTGACAGTAAATGATACTCCATTAACATGAATATGCATGAAGGGGCCTAGAGTCGTGGACCAATGTGGGACACGGAAGCTTCCAGATCATTGTGTGCCGCTGAGAACTGACTCCGGATCAGCCCTGGGCTGTTTGTCGGGATGTTGGCGCTGTTACGGCTCTGTTTAAGCATGCGAGGCACAGCAGAGCCTCAGAACGAGCTTCCTTCCCGCTGGCACAGTTCGCTCCGGCTTCTTTAACATGTGTTCAGTTCAGAGAGGGAAGCTTTCTCAACACAAACCAACGGTGTCGTCATCGCCTCTCTCCCCACAATCCCATGTTCACTTCCCGGGAAACAGAAACAGCCTCAACAGACACACATTTCATCACTCAGCTCTTGATTCCATGCTGATCTTGATTTTTGCGATTGATTTTATAATATCTGGTGCAGTTCAAGATGATCCGATCGGGATCCACTGATACGATAATCAAAATAAATAAATAATAGTATAATACAGTCCCGACATGATTCACATGAGCTGCACAGACTGACAGGGAACAGAAGAAACTGATGAATAAAGTCATTATTTTTGTTTTGCACACAAAAAGGTTTCTCATCGCTTTGTAACATTAATGTTAAATCTCACATGGACTATTTTATTGCTATCTTCAATCTAAAGGGGGGACAGAAAGCTCTTGATTTGATCAAAAATATCTTAATTTGTGATTGGAAAACGAACGAAGGTCTTATGGGTTTGAAACAACGTGAGGGTGAGTAATATTTTTTTTTTCTGCATTCATCAGACGCTTTTATCATCGCATTCAAGAAACACATTGACATTCTAATCAGTTCTTGCTTTCCCTGGGAATCGAACCCATGACCTTGATGTTGCAAGCACTGCTCTCTTCTTTTTGAGACACACTGATCAGTGATTACATGAGACGCGATTAATTTCTTTCAACATGCATTTCTTTTGATGTTCATTCATGTTTATTTGGTGCTATAACTTGTGATAAAGAGGAAGAGATGATTGGTTTCACGCGCCACGCATTAAAGAGCCACAAAACACATTTATTGCCCCTGACGTCCATGATAATATTGACAGAATTTGAATATCAAAATTATCAATGCTCTCCAGTGATTATTGGATGGCAGGCACTACTAAAACCAGCGAAGACCAAAAGACCGATCTTGGGTTTTAATCATCAATTTTCAACATTCAATTTTACTAATTTCTAATTTTAATGTTAACCCAGGCATAATGTGGGTTTTCCTACGTCTCTAACAGTAGAGAGCGGCGCTTGCAACATCAAGGTCATGGGTTCGATTCCCAGGGAAAGCAAGAACTGATTAGAATGTCAATATGTTTTTTGAATGCAATAGATAAAAGCATCTGATAAATGCATAAATGTAAATAAAGTAAATAATGTGGATATTGGCGTTTCTCACCTTGAGGCTGGTGTTGGAGCGAGGGTGGTTGGAATGGTTATATCTCCATGCGTCCGTCCCTGGAGTCTCCACAGCTTCCCTGTGCAGGTCAGGGGTCATCACTTCGCTTCCCGGCAATGAAAAGATACCCAGAGAGACAGGACGCTCCTTCCTGACGACACGCAGAGAACACACGACTGAAAACTTGAGTCACAAACGTAATGGATTGCATAAGTTCTCGTTAACGGAGCATTTAAACATGTTTTTGAATTACATTGGCTTTAACTAATTAGAAATGCGAGCAGTGCTTTAAAGTGAAAACTCACTGCCACGGTTTCAACTTTCCCAGCAACTCAAGCTTTCCTGTGTCTCAATCAATAGAGAGATACGCTTGCAACATCAAGGTCATGGGTTTGATTCCCAGGGAAAGCAAGAACTGATTAGAATGTCAATGTGTTTCTTGAATGCAATGCAAGTCACTTTGGATAAAAGATGTCTGATAAATGCATGAATGTTAATATCATAAGGTGTTAATGGTAACTAGGGTGTTGCTAAGGTCATATTTATTTGTACAGAGCTTTATTCAATGTAAATTGTTTCAAAGCATTAATAAACAGGAAAATAATTTCCAGTTAATTAAAAAACGGTGTTCCATAGGGCTCAGTTCTTGGACCACTTCTCTTCTCCATGTTCATAGAGGCTCACGGCTTCTCCTATTACTGCTGCCCACAGCTCTACCCATTATTTCAACCATATCATCCAACGGTGGCTGCGAGAATCAAAAGCTGCCTTGCGGACATCTCGGCATGGATGAAAGAGCATCATCTGCAACTCAATCTGGCAAAGACGGAGCTTCTGTCTTTCCCGCCAATCCAACCCGACAGTACGGCTTTACTGTCCAGATCAGTGCCACCACGATTACACCAAGGTCTGCCAGAAATCTTGGAGTGATCTTTGAGGACCAACTGACCTTCAAAGATCACATCACAAAGACGGCTCGATCATGCAGGTTTGCACTTCACAACATCAGAAAAATATCCCCAAAATTCTGTTCAAATATTTAAGAGAGTGATCATTTAATTGATCATTAATATGAATACCAGAGCATAGATGTAATGAAAGGACTAAAATTGTGAATATTAATTAGTTATCAATGAATGATAAAAAGGGGGGAATTGTGATGGAATTTTATAAATGATACGTTTTCTTTTTCCTTCTTATATATGATTATATTTTGTTTCTTGACATTATTGATTATTGTGTGACATTAATTGTATTTTTATTCTATACGAGTAAGTAAAATATAATAAGTCTGAAGAAATGCGTTTGAGGAATAGAGAGGGTAATGTGTTCCTGATAACGAATGGAAAATTACATCTTTAGCCTTGATTAGAGATTTAAGTGCTGGAGTAGCCCTCCCTTCTGTCTCACACTGCAGGGCAGCTTCGGATGTCTGTATGACTGTTGACCTTTTCGTGCAAGAAAATAAAATTTTAAAAATTACAATTGGGATATTAGTCTCTTATTCAGAATAGATAAAAGATTTTGCTACCACAACTACTATTACAGTCCCAATCAAAAGAAGCGTCTGCAAGCTTGATTAAAAACACGCCATGCCTATCTTTGTAATTCAGCTAGATGCCACTAGTGTCGCAGAAACTACGACTTTAAATGTTGATTCAATGCAACAAATTCAGTTCAGTTCTTAACTCGTTCCCTGCCATTGACAGACTTTTCTGGCTTTCCATGTTTTCCCTGTTATACGGTAGGGGGCGCTATTGCACATCTTCTGAAAGAAACTGAATCTAAACATTAAAGAAGATGCAGAAACAAGCGATATAATATGTAAGCAGATGCACGTGTAAAATAACATTATCATCAACATTAAACAAATCAAAACGATGTTTCTCAATGAAATTCAGTTATTGCGTTTTATTCAGTTATATACAAACTGAGTTATGCGATTTTCTCAGCTTTTTGCTCAAAATGCCTTTAAAAAAAATGAAACTTACAGAAACAAAGAATGCATGAAGCATGTTTAAAAGCAGAGGCTCGGTTATTTCTTTTGATATATTTGCATGTTCAGATATTCAAGTTAACATTAACATTCTTGAAACATGAAAGCAACATGAAATTTTATGAAAATGGTCAAAAATGGCCACTGGCAGTGGCTGGCAACTTCATAAACATTTTTATTTTTTAAAGTGAAGACAATAGTGTCAACGCAGTTAGATCAATCATGTCACTGGAAATGAATTATCCGTGTGTTATTCTGATCGTTTCGTGTCTGTGGGATGAAGCATGAGCAACAGCTGTTGTGAGGCTGCCTCTAACACCAGAGCTCTTCTGGAGAGACGTATCTTTTGTCTTCTCCGATTGTCTCTCTTCCTGTTGTCGGGTTGCCATAGAGCGGCATTCAGAGTGCTGAACCTGCTGACTGCACATTCTGTTGGGAGCAGAGCGGATCAGCTCACATGAGCAGGATTCACTATTCAGCTCAAACACTACAGTAAAGAAAAGGTCAAGTACAGTTTGGAAACAAGAACCAACTTTGAGAAAATGTTCCTCCAACAAACATTTGCGATAACGCAGATCCAGGCACGAGGTTTGCATCTAAAGATTTTTTGCAGCTGAAAGTTGAAAACATTAAGCACAGTTTCCATTCACTTCCTGGAAATTGCACAAAAATGTGTAGTAAAAATCAAGGCACTTTTTTTTCTATCATTAATGACTGATGAATAGATGAAATGATACATGAAGCTCAATAATCGCTGTCATGTTGTCTTGAGTTGGGATGCTGGTGTTTGGGAACAATCGTGTGACGCTTCTGGAGGAATTAAACCAAATTATCCTGATCACAGACTTTCACTCCGGCGTTTCAGAGCCAAACCAACATTTGAGACGCTGCGATGCCATTGGTCCACCGGTTACTCCAGTCATCCAATCAAAGCCTCATTTGAGACGCTGCGATGCCATTGGTCCACAGGTTACTCCAGTCATCCAATCACAGCCTCATTTGAGACGCTGCGATGCCATTGGTCCACCAGTTACTCCAGTCATCCAATCAAAGCCTCATTTGAGACGCTGCGATGCCATTGGTCCACCGGTTGCTCCAGTCATCCAATCACAGCCTCATTTGAGACGCTGCGATGCCATTGGTCCACCAGTTACTCCAGTCATCCAATCAAAGCCTCATTTGAGACGCTGCGATGCCATTGGTCCACCGGTTGCTCCAGTCATCCAATCACAGCCTCATTTGAGACGCTGCGATGCCATTGGTCCACCGGTTACTCCAGTCATCCAATCAAAGCCTCATTTGAGACGCTGCGATGCCATTGGTCCACCGGTTACTCCAGTCATCCAATAACAGCCTCTGAGACGCTGCGATGCCATTGGTCCACCGGTTACTTCAGTCATCCAATCACAGCCTCATTTGAGACGCTGTGATGCCATTGGTCCACCGGTTGCTCCAGTCATCCAATCACAGCCTCATTTGAGACGCTGCGATGCCATTGGTCCACCGGTTACTCCAGTCATCCAATCAAAGCCTCATTTGAGACGCTGCGATGCCATTGGTCCACCGGTTACTCCAGTCATCCAATAACAGCCTCTGAGACGCTGCGATGCCATTGGTCCACCGGTTACTCCAGTCATCCAATCACAGCCTCATTTGAGACGCTGCGATGCCATTGGTCCACCGGTTGCTCCAGTCATCCAATCACAGCCTCATTTGAGACGCTGCGATGCCATTGGTCCACCGGTTACTCCAGTCGTCCAATCACAGCCTCATTTGAGACGCTGCGATGCCATTGGTCCACCGGTTACTCCAGTCATCCAATCACAGCCTCATTTGAGATGCTGCGATGCCATTGGTCCACCAGTTGCTCCAGTCATCCAATCACAGCTTCATTTGAGACGCTGCGATGCCATTGGTTCACCGGTTACTCCAGTCATCCAATCAGAGCCTCAAATGCTCTCAAAATACATAATAAAAAACAAAAACAAAACAATATATGAACAAAAATATATTACAGAAAATAAAAAAGTCACCCCCGAATGAACCGTATCAGAGGGTGAAGTAAAAATAAAAGGGAGTAAATCAATGCAGTCAGGCTTGCAGTGCTGTGACGGATCAATACCTGTGCTGTAATCACAGACGTCACAGCACACGCGGCACCAGTCGCACACACACGTCACAGCACACGCGGCACCAGTCGCGCACACACACGTCACAGCACACGCGGCACCAGTCGCACACGTCAGTTGGTAAAGGGTATGATTAAACAGAGTTGAGGAACTTCAGGTCCAAAGCTCAATTCATGAAAATCTCCATTACAGCGTAGGGCGTTTCGATTTGATAAAATATGTGCAACGTTTGGAGCAAAATGATAATTCTGTAATGCATTTTAATTGGACAACTTATATGTTAAAACTAGAGTAGGAAATGGCCAATTTAATTATATTATTGAATTTGAATGATGGCTTTAGACCAAATATTGCACATATATTTATATAAGAAATGCATATTATATTTCAAATAGGCATTTGCAACCTGTAAAACAAAATCATTTAAATCAATGAATATCATCTACTAACAGTCACTGGTTATGTTCACAAATCACACAAGCTTTAGGCATTTGCTGACTATTAAATTACATTTGTATCCATTTTACTCAGTTATATTTATTATGCACTGCGTGTAATAGCTTTTATCTTGGGTATTAATCGTCTTAATGACGTTACAATACACTACAGTTCAACGAATGGGCTCGCAAAGACTTTTATAATGTTTGTGAAAGATTAAAATACTAAAGAACAGTACACAATCTTGTTTAAGCTCATTTTTAATTAAACGCATCCTTGATTGATAAAAGTACTGAGCTCAAACTTTAGAACAGCAGTGATACTAATATAGTCTTCATCATTATACAAATATTAATTAGTGACAAAATAACTGATTGAAAGGTTCATAAAGTCTCTACAATGAGTGAGAAAATATCAGATCTGTTTGAGATTTAGTTCACCTGAACACGTGAAACCAGTTTAACATCCCAGAATAAAAGAGCGAGACTCTTCAACGCATCTCAGAACATCAGGTGATCAAATGTGGCGGAACAAACACAAAACTGATGCCATAACGAGCAGCAATCCCGTTAAACTGCACTGGGATCCCAGAGAAACCAACTCTCTCCGGTTCTGCTCCGGGAATGAAGCACAAGCAGCAATGCATGATGGGCATGAAGACTAAGAAACGCAGTAAAATCATACGTACAAACACAGAAATACAGGGAAAATAGAGAATCAAAGGATTTTCCAACTTGGGTCCGTGGAAAAGTTCGAGAAAAACAAATGATTAAATTTGATTGATCTAATGCTAATCTACTTTAGCAAGCAGAAACAGATACACTAATTTCATACATTTATTCACAGTATAAACTGTGAATAAATGTATATATTTACTTTTTCACAGTATAAACTAGGTTTTTATTCCCAAACAGCAGCATTTTAAGCGTCAGCATTACAGGCTCAGCAAACTCTTGGCTGGCATCCATCAGAACGAGCGGTTTGTGTCTGCGTACCTGCTGATCCGGGGCAGGGAGTGTGTGATGGCGGGCAGGCCGTTGGAGACGGAGTAATGCACCAGCAGCAGGACAGAGAGCGACACCAGCACGGCCGAGTTGATGACCACCGCTCCCCCCACGAAGCCGAAGACAAACAGCAGCATGCATCCCGGACTCATGGCTGCCAGCGCACCCGCCACCCCCCAAACAATCCCATCCACGCCGGCACAGCACGAGAATCTGTGTGTGTGTGTGTGAGATCTGCAGCCTTTCAGTGCTGTGACATCATCCCCCCCCTTACACACACACACACAGCCGCGGTCTTCCCGAAGCGTGTTGTTTTCCCTCTTCCTCTCCCTGCGCTGCAGCTAAACGAGCCGCTCTGTCACTTCTGCGCTAGTTCTCTATGGTTTCCAGGTTTCCGTCGCACAGATGATTGGTTGTGGGATTTGATGCACATGCAGATCATGGAGGAACAACATCAGAGTCGAATACAACCATAAACTAATGAAATAAATAAAAAAACTGATGTACTAAAATGGATTAAATAAAAACTGAAATAAATAATATATCTAAACTAATTATTTATATAGAATAAAATTACATTTATAAAAACTATATTTCATTACTTGGAATAAAAAAACTAACTTAAAATAATTTAAATTATTTTATTTCAGCTTTATTTCATTTAACTTTATGTACTAAACCAAAACTGAAATAAAAATTTGTAAAAACTAAACAAATAACAAAACAAATAAATTACTAAACCTTTAACACCAATTAAAATTAAACATACAATTCAAAATATTAATAAAACATACACAAAAATTCTGAAAATTATATCAGTGTAAAACAGCTGTTTTCTATGTGAATATATAGTAAAGTGTCATTTATTCCTGTGATTAAAGCTGAATTTATTAGATAAATACAGTAAAAGTGTAATATTATATCAGTGTAAAACAGCTGTTTTCTATGTGAATATATAGTAAAGTGTCATTTATTCATGTGATTAAAGCTAAATTTATGAAATCATAAATACAGTAAAACTGTTTTTTTACAGTATGAAATCCTCTCTGATAAACTGAAGCATGTTGCATGTATTGTGAGAATCACATGTAGCTAGTGAAGGATGGATTCAGAGGGTCCCACTGCTGGGATTATTATGGGATTGCTTTAAAAGCATTGCCAAATCAAAGGCTTTGCCATATTGTGACAAAACTGTCTTTATATATTGGAGTCATTATTTTGGGGGATACTAGATATTACAATGTTTGAAAAGCCATGCAAAAACAATCCCAAGCACAGAGAAAGACTAGAGCCGCCATCAGTGCAGAAACTACACAACCCCGAGAAACATCACAAAATCAGCCTCACTGCCTCTGCCTTCATCAACATCCAGCAGACGATTCTCTTTCAATCCCTCTCTCTCTCTCTCTCTCTCTCTCTCTCTCTCTCTCTCACACACATACACAGCTGACCTACATTAGACAATGTTTACAGCGGTTGTGAGCATGTGGGTTAAGTGCAAAATCAAAGCAGATTAATAACAGAAACGGAATTGGCATAAATTATAAAATGTAATAATAATTATAAAAATATACAGTGGTACCTCGAGATACGAAATTAATCCGTTCCGAGGCGGTCTTCGTATAATGAGTTTTTCGTATCTTGGAACACATTTTACATGTAAAATGGCTAATCCGTTCCAAGCCCTCCAAAAACACCCCATTAAATTTCATAATAAAGCTAAATTGACCTATAAACAATGAAATAACGTAAAATGTCGAAGCTTACCTTTCGAGTGAGGCTATCTCCAAAAGAGGCGGCAGAGGAGGAGGAGGACAATGACAAAGTTTCGGTTTCGGGTGCGGAGTGGCTGAGCTAAAGCACGCCAGCACGTACGTATAGAAGATGCATGATGGGAGGGATGCTGTCCAATTAGAGAGAAGGATCTCATGGCTTGGCTAGCATCAGGAACCAATGGGAGAGCAGGAGGATGGTGGCGAGTCTACTATAATTAAGATGGCGGCGTGCAGCGCGAGTTTCAAAATTGTTACGGGGCGAATCTCGGACTTTCAGAAACCTTTCGTATCTTGAAAACTTTTCGTATGTAGAGCAGTACAAATTTTCGTCTTTGCTTTCGTAACTTGGATTTTTTGTAAGTTGAGCCTTTCGTATCTTGAGGTACTACTGTATATATATTTTGTGTGTGTGTATATGTACATAATTGTTTTTAACTATTAATTTTATTGTTTTATTTTGTGTGTATATATAGTTTTTATTATTATTCTTTTTTTTGTGTGTGTGTGTGTATATATATATATATATATATATATATATATATACACACACATACACACACACACACACAAATAAACGATATAATTTCACGATAAAAATAAATAACAAAAATATATATGCACATTGTTTGTCACATTTAAATGTTTCAGGTCATCAAACAAATGTAAGTAATAACAATTCATTACATTTATATAGCACTTTATCAAAGACTATCAAAGCGCTCACAATGGACGGGGGAATCTCCTCAACCGCCACTAGAGTGCAGCATCCACCTGGATGAAGCGACGGCAGCCATATTGCGCAGAACGCTCACCACACACCAGCTTATTGGTGGAGAGGAGACATGAAGAGTGATGGAGAGTGATGAAGCCAATCAGAGAAAGGGGATGGTTAGGAAGCCATGATGGACAAATTTGGCCGGGATGCCGGGGTTACACCCCTACTCTTGCGAAGGACATCCTGGGATTCTTAATGA
>JAWRVZ010000054.1:925000-992500 GCA_037043235.1 Rhodeus uyekii | reverse complement strand
ATATAGTAAAGTGTAATTTATTCCTGTGATTAAAGTTGTATTTTTAGCATCATTACTCCAGTCATAAATCATCCCGATATGACGATTTGATGCTCAACAAACATTTATGGTTATTATCAGTGTTAAACACTTCATATTTCTGTGGAAAGAGTCATATATTTTATCTTTCAGGATTCTTTTGAATACCATCCATGTTCTTTAATGCCACTTTTGATCAAATTAATGCATTCTTGCTGAATAAAAGTATTGATTAATTTTAACTTCTTTTGAAAGACATTTTATGTGTATTTAATGAAAACATTTTCTGAGCAGTTTACAGTTATTTGTACCTTCACTTTCAGCATTTTTGAGCACATCTCCCATGGGATCAGACACAAACATGAGGCTCAGGACTCACGGATAATCTCAGACACTCTCTGATACCCTCAAATAATCTCAGACACTCCCGGACATTCTCTGATAATCTTGGACACTCCTGGATACTCTTGAATAATCTCGGATAATCTCGGACACTCTCTGGCACTCCTGGATAATCTCAGACACTCCCGGACACTCTTGGATAATCTCTGTTACTCCCGGACACTCTCGGTTTCTCCCGGACACTCTCGGTTTCTCCCGGACATTCTCAGATAATCTCGGACACTCTCTGATACCCTCAAATAATCTCAGACACCCGGACACTCTCGGTTTCTCCCGGACATTCTCGGATAATCTCAGACACTACCAGACATTCAGTATATCGAATATATATAATCTTGGATAATCTCAAACACTCCTGGATAATCTCGGACACTCCTGGATAATCTCGAACACTCTCTGATAATCTCGGACACTCCCGGACACTCTTGGATAATCTCGGATAATCTCAGACACTCCCGGAAACTCTTGGATAATCTGAGACACTCTCTGATGATCTCGGATAATCTCAGACACTCCCGGACACTCTTGGTTTCTCCCGGACACTCGCTGATAATTTCGGACACTCTCAAATAATCTCAGACACTCCCGAACATTCTCGAATAATCTCTGATAATCTCGGACACTCTCTGAAAATCTCGGACACTCTCTGATAATCTCAGATAATCTCAAGACACTCCCGGACACTCTCAGATAATCTCAAACACTCTCTGATACTCTCAAATAATCTCAGACACTCCCGGACACTCCTAGATAATCTCTGACACTCTCTGCTACTCCCAGACACTCTCTGATAATCTCGGACACTCCTGGACACTCTCGAATAATCTCGGACACTCTCTGATAATCTCGGATAATCTCAGACACTCCTGGAAATTCATGAATAATCTTTGACACTCTCTGTTACTCTTGGACACTCTCGGATAATCTCAGACACTCCCGGATAATTTCGGATAATCTCAGACACTCCCGGACACTCTCTGATAATCTTGGACACTCCTGGATACTCTCGAATAAACTCGGATAATCTTGGACACTCTCTGACACTCTTGGATAATCTCTGTTACTCCCGGACACTCTCGGTTTCTCCCGGACTTTCTCAGATAATCTCGGACACTCTCTGATACCCTCAAATAATCTCAGACACCAGGACACTCTCGGTTTCTCCCGGACATTATCGGATAATCTCAGACACTACCAGACATTCGGTATATCGAATATATATGATCTTGGATAATCTCAAAAACTCCTGGATAATCTCAAACACTCTTGGACACTGTCTGATAATCTCGGACACTCTCTGATAATCTCGGACACTCCCGGACACTCTTGGAAAATCTCGGATAATCTCAGACACTCTCTGATGATCTCGGAAAATCTCAGACACTCCCGGACACTCTCAGTTTCTCCTGGACACTCACTGATAATTTCGGATTACTCTCTGATAATCTCGGACACTCTCTGATAATCTCGGACACTCTCTGATAATCTCGGACACTCTCTGATAATCTCGGACACTCTCTGATAATCTCGGACACTCTCTGATAATCTCGGACACTCTCTGATAATCTTGGATAATCTCAGACACTCCCGAACACTCTTGGATAACCTCGGACACTCTTGGATAATCTCAGACACTCTCTGATAATCTCGGATAATCTCAAGACACTCCCGGACATTCTCGAATAATCTCAGACACTCCCGGACACTCTCGGTTTCTCCCGGACACTCTCAGATAATCTCAAACACTCTCTGATACTCTCAAATAATCTCAGACACTCCCGGACACTCCTAGATAATCTCTGACACTCTCTGCTACTCCCGGACACTCTCTGCTACTCCCGGACACTCTCTGCTACTCCCGGACACTCTCTGCTACTCCCGGACACTCTCTGCTACTCCCGGACACTCTCTGCTACTCCCGGACACTCTCTGCTACTCCCGGACACTCTCTGCTACTCCCGGACACTCTCTGCTACTCCCGGACACTCTCTGCTACTCCCGGACACTCTCTGCTACTCCCGGACACTCTCTGCTACTCCCGGACACTCTCTGCTACTCCCGGACACTCTCTGATAATCCCGGACACTCTCTGATAATCTCGGACACTCTCTGATAATCTCGGACACTCTCTGATAATATCGGATAATCTCAGACACTCCTGGAAATTCATGAATAATCTCTGACACTCTCTGTTACTCTTGGACACTCTCGGATAATCTCAGACACTCCCGGATACTCCCTGATAATCTCAGACACTCCCGGATAATTTCGGATAATCTCAGACACTCCCGGACACTCTCGGATAATCTCGGACACTTTCTGTAACTCTTGGACACTGCCAGATAATCTCAAATGATCTCAGATACTCCCGGACTCTCTTGGATAATTTCTGACACTCTGCAGTTCATAAGAGTCGAGAGCAAAACACAATGTCAAGTGCGAGTGGGACGTGAACCACAGCTCATTTCCAAACACAGACGCTAAAAACAGCCAGTGACTCAGTCACTCATTCCTGCTTCACTCTCTCATTCCCCGAAGATGAACGAGCCAGCGATGGGCGAGGTGTGTGTGTCATTTCCCTCCTTCAGACCGCAAACACACACACACCATGTCCTCACCTCTATTGTTAGATGTCACCCAAGCCCAGCGGCTGCATGAGCGCAACACACACCTGATCCTGCTTTTGTTTGTCGTGTTGCGTATGGATGAGGCATCACACAATATTAAAAGGTAGCTTTGCATATAAAGAAAACCGCATGAAACTCAAAATAATGAAAGACAAATATGCATGGAAACACAAACGCATGAACAGCTGAACATGACTAGGAAAAATATTACAAATCACACAAATTACTGCATTAAGAGATCGATTTTTTTTTTTGCCATGGATCAAACATACATAACCTTATTCTTACAAATAAGAAAACTTAAAACTAGCTTTGGATTTACCTGGTTAAAATATTTTCAAATGTATCTAAAGAATAAAACAAGTTCCTCAAATGGCTAGAAGTTTTATAGACAGAAAAATTAAGTGACTGGATTCTGACAAGATGAATTAATTATGTTCTCCTCTAACAGTAGAGAGCAGTGCTTGCAACATCAAGGTCATGGGTTTGATTCCCAGGGAAAGCAAGAACTGTTTAGAATGTCAATGTGTTTCTTGAATGCGATGATAAAAGCGTCTAGTTCTGGAAACGTGAGTGTCAGATTAAACCAAAGCCTAAAAAAACTTTTAACCATTTTATTTTGATTGTGAAAGTGTGTGTGTGTGTGTGTGTATGTGAGTGTGAGAGGGTGCGAGTGTGTTTGTGTGTGGGTGAGTGTTTGTACTGGTGTGTGAGAGAGTGTATGCATGCGAGTATGTATGTGTGTGTGTGTGTGTGTGTGTGTGTGTGAGAGTGTGTGAGAGAGAGCAAAAGAGTGTGTGTATGTGTGTGTGAGAGGGTGTGTGTGTGTGTGCGCATGCGAGTATATGTGTGTGTAAGAGAGAGTGTGTGTGAATGTGTTTGTTTGTGTGCGTGTTCAGCATTGAGGATATTCTATAGTCCTCATTTGTGTGTTTGTTCTGGATTGTGTCAGGTTTTTTAATTTTGAGGGTTTTAATTCGTCCTGAAACAATGATATTAGTTAAATTACTGTATTTTTCGCCATATAAGACGCTCCGGAACATAGGACGCACCCAATTTTAAAGGAGGAAAATCTAGAAAAAAAGATTCTGAACCAAATACTATAGTAAAATATTTTATATCAACTGTATAAAGTTAACAGCAGTTTAAGAACAATTTTATGCCAACCATGTAACATATTAAGAACTATCTTTACTCTCATTAACAGTCAGTAAAGGCAGTAAACAGTGTGTATGGTCTGTCTAATAGTTTGTTGCTTATGTCTTGTGGTTGTTAAGTGTACAACCACAGCGAGGTATATTATAAAATATGGACCAGGATATGGATCTGTAATTCCGGTCAGAGAATCAGGAATGGAGAAGTGATTCTTGGTGATGAGGCATTTATTTATATCCAGTATATGCAGGTATGCAGCTGTAATATTATAAGGGTGTGCATGTGTGTGGTATGTAGTGCATGAACGCACTTATGGCACGGAACATAGTCAGCAACATGAACAAAGATGAACAGTCATCGAACACCGGTGTGCGTCACTAATAACGGGACACCAGCAACAACAACAAAATATTAGTTCCTAGGACAGGCTTTCTGACAGTTTTGTTTTTGATCAAGTCTGAGGAAATAAAAGAGCCCGTGATTCTCAGCACGCTGAGGAGGCAGAGTCAGCATGCTGAGAATCACAGGCTCTTTTATTTCCTTAGACTTGAACAAAACCAAAATAACAACCAAAACATGCGCGTTCGGCGCTCACGCTTCACTCTCTGTGAGTCACGCGTCTCTCTCTTGGTTTCGTTTCACTCTTAGTTTCGTTTCACTTCTCTCTTACGCACCGCTCGTCTCCCGACTCTTTCTCCCTCGCTGAACCACGCCCCCCCTCGCCACAGTCATCACTGTAAAGTCCACCATTTCCCCCCACTCGTCATCACCACGGCAACGGCCGTGGCGCGCTCCGCGGATTCTTATATTCGTCGGATAGGACGCACCAACCTTTCCCCCCCAGTTTTGGGGAAGAAAAAGTGCGTCTTATGCGGCGAAAAATACGGTAGATATTAGTCTGTTATATTAGTCATTGACAGAACCAAACGAACTGCGACTGGTTGCGTTACGTCAGTCAAACGTCCTCTTGGCCAATGAAAGAGTTCAGACCTTCTACTCGAATCTAAAGACTCTATTGAATAGAAATCTATCAATAAAGATAAGAAAACAACCTCTACAATTAATCTGGATCAAATTCTTTAAAAGTCCAGGTTTTCATGAGGCTTATAGTCTTTCTGCACACCATAAGCGGGAGCTAAAACATGTTCTTTCCTAAATAAACATCCAAAAAAAAGTCTTTCAACCTTTCCCGAATCCACACAAGGCATCACTTATGAGATGTACAGATTACAGAATCCAAACCAAACGACATAAGCAACAGTTTAACACTAAACGGCAACGATTAACGGGATTGATTACGGTATTTTCCTGGGTTTTGAATGGGTATAATTTCTCCTTCGTGCCACAAAAATGCATTTTAACTGGTTGAACAAGTTTACGCCTTCAGTCTTTGACCTTTAAAACCATTTCTTACTCCAGATGTTATAATACACAATAAGCCAGACGAACAACAGTTTGTAAGGTCATCTCGCCTTCAACGCCCCTAAAAACATTTTTATCAGCCAAAGCTTTTAATTTAAATCAGACGCCTCACATGATCCTCTACCTGATGTTATCAAGCACTTGCCTTCAACTTTAAAAGAGAAAAGAGCATCTCTGTCATCTGATGCTGCGGGTCTCATGATCTCAGAGCCGCAGGTTAAACATGTCTCATGAACATCAGCGCTGAACCCCCGACTGACCCTGAAACTACTCATCATAAACCAGTGCTGAGCATCAAATCATCATATCAGAATGATTAGTGAAGATCATGTGACACTGAAGACTGGAGTAATGATGCTGAAAATGCAACTTTAATCGCAGGAATAAATGACACTTTACTATATATTCACATAGAAAACAGCTGTTTTACACTGATATAAAATTACACTGTTTTACTGTATCATCTAATAAATTCAGCTTCGATATCAACCTCAAATTTAAAACCCAAATTGGTTAGACATATGACTGATTTTATAGCAATTTTAGAGTAAAAGTATTTATTTTGTACAAAATAAAATAAATGAGTACAGTACATTTGCTTTACAGTAAACTTAAACTTCTATAACTTTTTTTCACTTTCATTTTTTGAAATGCTTTCACTTCAACAATCTGCCAGGCGTCTTATTTTAAGAGAGTTAAAAAAAGCAAAACTGGATGCATTTTGCAGAAGAAGATTGTTTTGGTTTTGCTTCGGCTCTCCGTGAATGAAGATGAGCCACATCTGCTTAATAAAATCCCTTGCTCACCTGTTGAGTGATGAAAACAAAAGCTTTTACAACTTTTCAAATCCCTCAGTTCTACATCTCACAAAGCTGAGCTCATGTTGATTCTTGTTTTATTACGAGCTCCGTCTCGTTCTCTTTTCTCCAACACACTTTCCTCTCTCTCATATTCATATATATATATATACATATATAAACACACACACACACACACACACATATATTCATATATTCATATATATATATATATATTTTTTTTTTCTTTCATCTTAACCCATTTTTATTTTAGGCCAAATAGGACATCCTAAAGCCATACAAATCTCTACGTAAACTCAAATTGCAAGAACAATTTCATTATGGAAGTTCTCTCATCAGTCTGTGTGCGCATTTACTAACAAGTGGGTCATGATTAATTAGGGTCATCTCGAGTGGCGTTACCCATAACCACAGATCTGAACCCAAAAGCACATGATCGCTTAAGAAACTCCAGCTCACACATGAGCAACATACCAATATCATCCAAATGTTTATGAAACATTATTGACATACAGTAATAACTTGGGATAAGAGCATCCTGACATACAAGTATTCTGAGATATGAGCAAGCCTGAGCAAATTTTTTGTTTTGAGATACGAGTAAATATTTGAGATACGAGCAGCTTACAGATGCTGACGCTAGAAGCACTCATTTCTGGGGTAATTGCATATGATCTCCACTAGAGGCAGCTTGGTTTTACAGCGGGGGTTACCGGGGGCAACGAGTGATTCACGAGTATTAAGCTGGGAGCAGCACGAGTTATGAGTGTTGTGTATGAGCTTCTCTTTATGTTATCCCTCCTCCTCCTCCTCCTCCTCCTCACATGCCGTCATTAGCCGCTACTGCAGTGGTTCTCAAATAGTGGGGTGCGCCCCCCAGCTATGCCAGGGGGGGCGCGCATGACCTTGGGGTACATGCTTTTTTTGCCAGGGAGTAGGTTTTCTTGCACTGAACAAGAGCAGCAGATATGATGTTCAGATAACCGTCCTCTCATCCTTTGACATGTACGATCATTTATATGTGTCACGTGATCAACCACTAAATTCACACGTGTTTTCACGCGATATCTGGCACTGATCCACAAAAAAAAAGACGCTCTCAGAGTTTGTCATTTATCACAACAATTTTTCAACCACATAAGGTTTCGTTTAGGTTTCAACAAGTTGAGAAAACAAGTTGGTGACTATTTTTAATAAAAAAGAAAAAAACTAAATAAATGAGATCTATCTATTATACAACGTGTTTTGTGACTGCGGTATGTCACGTGACAAGCATGACACGTTGCCATGGAAACAATAAGGCGAAAGTACCAAAATGGGGGAAGGGGGGGGGGGGGGGGGGGCGCGTGAAATGTTTAACTCTTCCTAGGGGGGCGTGACATAAAATAATTGAGAAGCACTGGGCTACTGTATCGTGTGTCTCGAAGGCAAAAACTCATAATTAAAACCACATTTTCCTTTATATCACAGAAATCCTTATATACTATAATGTTGTGTGTGTGTCTCTATAGAAATTAAAAACATGTTTTTACATTGTTATTAGCACTCATAAGGGAGTTTTTTAAAGGGCCGGAACAGATTAATTTTTCTTCTGTTATTTCTTATGGGGAAAAATTATTTGAGATACGAGCAACCCGAGTTACGAGCTCGTCCTGGAACGGATTATGCTCGTATCTCAAGACATTACTGTATATCGCTAGAGTGGCTTAAAAACGGAAAGCATGCCAAGACGGATTACGCAGGTCAGACACGATTTGTGTGAAAGGCACAGACTTGTGACTGATAGCTAACTGGAGCAAAATCTAATAAGAGCATTAGCGGTCAAGCCAGCGCTAAAGACACACACACACACACACACACACACACACACACACACACACACATAATGGACAGATGTTTCTGAAGCGATGTTCAAGGAAGTCCTTACAATCGCAGAACTCTACAAGACTTGGTTCGCCAGCAGCCGAATCTTGAGTTCATCATATGATCCGGCGCTCATATGAGCAGAGGAAGAGCGTCTGGCTGCATACAGACTTCAGGCTCTTCGCTCGGGATAATATCCCCATTGTGCCGCCACAGATAGAGGCTTCTGTGTGCCGCCACTCTGTTGATAGAGCTCTCTTTAACTGGACTGCGCCTTCACTGCACTTCCTCCAGGGCTCAGCGCCATCGCTCATGACACGCCACGAGATCCCCTCCGCTAGCAAGCGCTCGCTCTGAGCTTAGCGTTCTGCGTGGCTTCACTGGCACAGTCACATGAGGTCAGGCATGAACCGAGGAATAAATCTAGGAAACGTGCATTAAAATTAAGCAGAATTTGAAACAGAAAACTTCCAATTAATCTGCAGTCCTGTAAACGTGCAAAGTAAACAATCTCTCACTTTCCACGGCTGTGCGATTATCGTTTATATGTGAATCAAAATGCATAAGCATGAGGTGGAAATTATCCGTTTATTAACCCAGCAAAGCCTGGTGAATGAAATAAGAGTCCTTTAGACTAAATGTAAAAGAAGATTTTTAAAAAGTTTTTTGATATTCATGCATTTATCAGGCGCTTTTATCATCACAATCAAGAAACACATCGACATTCTAATCAGTTCTTGCTTTCCCTGGGAATCAAACCCATGACCTTGATGTTGCAAGCACTGCTCTCAACTGTTTGCATGTTTTATGTTTGTTTCATATTTGATGCATCAGGCTTTTACGGCTCAAGTAATACGATATAGTGAGTAGGTGTGGGAATCTGAGAGCAATAATTGGACTAAATATATTGATTTTCTCTGATTATTGCAGATTTTTGACTGATTTGGAAGCTTTCGGACAGCGTGTTCAGATCTGATGAAGCCTTGGAAATTCATGTTTCAGGTTTTCTAGGGTTAATGTTAAGCTTATATCAGGAAACTTGGATCATCGCGGGTAAATCAATGCTGACGAAGTGAAGCATCTTTAGTGAAGCTGCTAGTGAAGAAAGGAGGAGTGAAAGAGCGGCACACACCGAGTCTCCAGGGTCTAATGGCTGTGAAGGAACTTCAGGAACTGAAAAGAAAAGCGCGAGAGCGTCAGAAATATCCCGACTGGAGAAAGGAACTCAGGAAGCTCCTCTTCCGGTGCTTTCAAAGACATTCCCTCACATTTCCTTCCAGAGTCTAGAAATGCAAACCAAAATACACAAATGCACTGCAATCGCAAACCCACTTGCTTCACACTGCTATTGATTCACTAATCAATCTTAAAGTCACCATCGAATTTGTGTGCCATTAAACACTTCACTTCTGTTCAATTTGCTTGATGTTATTGCCGTCTTATTTTAGTCTTTCACTTTGATAATGACCATCAGTTCTGAAAGTAGCAAAAACGATTGAGCGCTCTTTAACTTTTCGCTTTTTACTGGAGATTTAAATACATCCTGCTATTCTAGTGCTTAATTGTTAATTGCGTTAAGCCTCAGGATTTCACATTTCACACTGTTTTTGTCTCTCATCTAGGATTATATTAGCGCTCAATTCATAATGTGCAGAAAAAAAGTTTTTGTAAATTGTAAAATGCATTTATATAGCGCTTATAGAATTATAATAAAAACACATTACACAATTCAAAGGACTCTATTATTGTTAAAATCAACTAATTTGATTATTAAACTACATTACAGATGGGCGATCTGATGATTTTATATTGTGATCGATCTAAAAGAATCTCTGAATTGTAGAGTTTGTGACCTTTTATGACATTATAATAATAATAATAATGTTAAAATACAGCAATGTTTGCCTGTTAGACGCAGTGCAGAATGATGTCACGCGTGTCTCACACATGTTCGTTCAACAGCATCAGGGATGGAAGATGAATCGGGTTTCAGTTTCGGCTTGGATTTTGGCTTCCAACGATTATGAAACAGTGATAATTGAGATAAAACAATCTTTGTGATGCATGCCGTCCTTAAAAGCCTAAACTCAACCTACAAAATCAGTCCAATCATGTGACGCAACTCGTGAAATGCTGTGCACTGAAAAACATGCTTTAATTTTTTTTTTTTAAGAGTTATTAAAAGCACATTAAACTAAGAAACTGAAACAAACCCGGGGATTCAGGCAGAAACAGTCAAACACACAAACCTGTCAATGTTCATCATTCATGCATTTATCAGCTGCTTTTATCATTGCATTCAAGAAACACATTGACATTCTAATCAGTTCTTGCTTTCCCTGGGAATCAAACCCATGACCTTGATGTTGCAAGCGCTGCTCTATACTGTTAGACACACAGGAAAGCTTCTACAGTTGATGAGTGTGTGTTAGTGGCCGTAACGCAGCGACACCACAGACGACTCATGGTCGGCATCAGGTCAAGCAAAGACAAGCCGAACAAAGGCCTAAAGTTTACAGCGAATCATACGCCAGACTCTTCACTTCATTTGCTCCCAACAAAGAGTCACACGACCTGGAAGTTGACCCGTGTCAGAGTGCATTCATACGCTGCTGTGTTCCTGCTACAGGACGGCATATAACAGCAGGACAGACTGAGGACAGAGAGAGACAGAAGGAGGGCAGCGTCTCTCTGCCTGCTTAACAAACAGGTGATTTTCCAGTGGGAAATAAAGCTTGTAACTTCTTTCCATTGTGTTACATTTACATTACATTTATGCATTTGGCAGACACTTTTACCCAAAGCGACTTACATTGCATTCAAAAAACACATTGAATCAGTTCTTGCTTTCCCTGGGATCGAACCCATGACGTTGATGTTGCAAGCACCAATGCTCTACTGACTGAGCTACAGGAAAGCTGAACAGGAGTTTCTGCAATCGGCTCTTTTCCCTCCATCATAAACGAGTCTCAGAGCATCAGATGAAGCTCAATAATCGCTGTCATGTCTTGCGTTGGGATGCTGGTGTTTGGGAACAATCGTGTGACGCTTCTGGAGGAATTAAATCAAATTTATGCACTTGCACTGTTTCCATCCCATGTGTTTATTAGAAGAAAAAAATTTATATAAATCAACCCTTCCTGGGAAATTGCAGCAAAAATACCTGTAATAAGGTGCTTTTTTTCCTCCAACATTAATGACTGATGAATAGAAGAAACACTGCCATGTTCATGTATGAAAATCAAACCAATGATGACAGACTTTGACTCCGGGGTTTCAGAGACACAGAACCAATATTTGAGACGCAGCGATGCCATTGGTCCACCGGTTACTCCAATCATCCAATCACGGCCTCATTTGAGATGCTGCGATGCCATTGGTCCATCGGTTACTCCAATCATCCAATCACGGCCTCATTTGAGATGCTGCGATGCCATTGGTCCATCGGTTACTCCAATCATCCAATCACGGCCTCATTTGAGATGCTGCGATGCCATTGGTCCACCAGTTACTCCAATAATCCAATCACAGCCTCATTTGAGAAGAAAAAAATCAAGAGAATGTGTTGTTGAGCAAAATTTCTATCATAGTTTATTTTCATACCTTCTAAACAGATAAAAAAAATAGCCTGAACTGAGAGCATACTTTTTTTTTAATGCACATCTTATCCGGATCGGGAACAGATTCTCCAGCACCACCACACTGAGCACTGGGGCCCCTCAGGGCTGTGTGCTCAGTCCACTGCTGTTCACTCTGCTGACTCACGACTGTGTAGCAATGCACAGCTGAGCCACATCATCAAGTTCGCCGATGACACGACCGTGGTGGATCTCATCAGCAAGAACGATGAGTCGGCATACAGAGAGGAGGTGAAACAGCTAACGGACTGGTGTAGAGCCAACAACCTCTCTATGAACGTGGACAAAACCACATAAATGGTTGTTGACTTCAGAAGAGCACAAAGAAACCATTCTCCGTAAAACATCGGCGGCTCCCCTGTGGAGATCATACAGAGCAACAAGTTTCTAGGCGTTCACCTGACGGAGAACCTCACCCAGCAGTACCTGTTCTTTCTGAGAAGGCTGAGGAAAGCACACCTCCCACCCTCCATCCTCACAGTGTTCTACAGAGGGACGATTGAGAGCATCCTGAGCAGCTGCATCACTGACTGGTTTGGAAACTGCACCGTCTCGGACCGCAGGACCCAGAAGCGGACCGTGAGAAAGGCTGAAAAGATCATTGGGGTCTGTCTTGCCTCTATCATAGACATTTACAAATCGCGCTGCATCCGCAAAGCCACCAGCATTGTAGACGACCCCACACACCCCTCACACACACTTTTCACCCTCCTGCCGTCTGGAAAATGGTATCGTAGTATTCGCTCTCTCACAACCAGGCTTTGCAACAGTTTTTCCCCCCATGCCATCAGGCTGCTCAACTCATAACTCATTCAAACAGCACTACTTTGGACTGTTACCAACAGACTGCTTTTACTATTATTTATTCTTAATATTGCACTGTCACTTTACACACTCACTTTCAGACTGAACTGTGTACTGGTCTGCGTAATTGTCTTGTGCTGTCTGTTTGCACCTTGTGCACTTTTGTATATAGGTTTTTTGTTTATAGCAGTGGTCCCCAACCTTTTTTGTGCCGCGGACCGGTAAACGTATGATAAATTTACCGCGGACTGGTGACCGCTCGAGATTGTTGAAACACACCTCCTCACCGCCAAAGCTGCAGCGCCACAGCCGCTCACGGACCGTTCCGCGAATTCGAACCACGGCCCGGTACCATTTGATCCACGGAGGTTGGAGGTTGCAACCACTGGGAGTTGGGGACAACTGGTTTATAGCACCTTGTTCCTGGAGAAACGTTGTTTCGTTTCACTATGTACTTGTATATGGCTGAAATGACAATAAACTCCACTTTGACTTTTGACTTTGATTTATGCGATATCCCAAAATGCAAATAAAAAACAGGTGAAAAAACAAAAGCTAGTGAATGCCACAACTAGTCATATTTAAAAACATGATGCATTTGCAATAATTTCAAAAATGTTATCATGGCAAAATAGACTGGGAAGGTTATGCTTACAGTCTGATTTAATGCCTTTAATTAAACATGCTCTTTGCTTTTAAAAGCCTGTGATTTAAGAGGAGACATTCCTCTTAAAATAAACATTTTCAAGTGCCCTCCAAGAGCCGTTCAGCACGGATTACAACGCTTACAAACACAGCCGAGTGTCATAAAGTTACGCCATGCATGAACAACTACGAGTGTTTAGCTGACTCAGACATAATGTAATACATAATCACATTACAACTACAAGACACGGCTTGCTCGACCCGACAGATGCATTATAACTATTAGGTGTGTCTTAAGAGAAACTCGTGGAAAAGACACATGCAAGCCTGAGCCCAGACACTTGACTTCCCCTTCTTACATGTGAAGACCGGACACTTATCCAAATGGAAACAACGCACAAATCTAGAGTAATGTGACCAATGGAAACGCCCATTTCTGACATAATCATAGTTTTGCTGTCTATACTTAGACTCTGTGGGGTTTGTCTCGTTGCAAATAGTACGTGCCACTTTGGGCGAGACGATATTAAAAGACAGATGACAGGTTAAAAAGCTTTATGATGCTCTTAGAGCACTTATAATTTTCCACAGGTGATAATATTCCTCATTTCCACTGTTCAGGTGAACCTGAACACCTTCCCAAACCTCCTGAACAATGCATTTCCATGACTTTTCCAGTTGTTTGTAATTACCAGATGAGGATTTTCATAGAGTCTGCAGTCAAACAATCCCCTGATAATGCTGAACTGCTTCAGGCGAGTTAAACGAGGGCTGGATGTAGTTCAACGTAGGTTTAAAACCAAGGGAAGTCGATTCTTTGGAGTTTAACTTTATATTACCAGTTGGTTACATCTCAGCACATTAAACTAAGTTTAGTTCACCCAAATCAAAATAACCCCATAATTTGCTCACCCTCAAGCTATTCTAGGTGCATAAGACTTTCTTATTTTAGCCAAACAGAGTTAAATAAAAAATATCCCAGCTTTATAATGGGAAGGCCTAAAAAAAATGTATCCATCCATCGTAAAAGTAATCCATACGGTGGGATAATAAAGGCTGACTACGTGACTCGCGTTACTCATAAAGTGTTACTTGGTAACTTGCGTTACTTGTCGCTTGAGTAAAGACATCCGATTATGTAACTTGTGTTACTCGTACAGCGTTACATGTCAAGTGTAACTTGTTGCTTGAGTAAAGACATCTGATTACGTGACTCGCGTTACTCGTACAGCGTTACATGTAAAGTGTTACTTGTTGCTTGAGTAAAGTCATCTGATTACGTAACTCGCGTTACTCGTAAAGTGTTACTTGTTGCTTGAGTAAAGACATTGATTACGTGACTCGCGTTACTCGTACAGCGTTACATGTAAAGTGTTACTTGTTGCTTGAGTAAAGTCATCTGATTACGTGACTCGCGTTACTCGTAAAGTGTTACTTGTTGCTTGAGTAAAGACATTGATTAAGTGACTCGCGTTACTCGTACAGCATTACATGTAAAGTGTTACTTGTTGCTTGAGTAAAGTCATCTGATTACGTGACTCACGTTACTCGTAAAGTGTTACTTGTTGCTTGAGTAAAGACATTGATTACGTGACTCGCGTTACTCGTACAGCGTTACATGTAAAGTGTTACTTGTTGCTTGAGTAAAGTCATCTGATTACGTGACTCGCGTTACTCGTAAAGTGTTACTTGTTGCTTGAGTAAAGACATTGATTACGTGACTCGCGTTACTCGTACAGCATTACATGTAAAGTGTTACTTGTTGCTTGAGTAAAGTCATTTGATTACGTGACTCACGTTACTCGTAAAGTGTTACTTGTTGCTTGAGTAAAGACATTGATTACGTGACTCGCGTTACTCGTACAGCGTTACATGTAAAGTGTTACTTGTTGCTTGAGTAAAGTCATCTGATTACGTGACTCGCGTTACTCGTAAAGTGTTACTTGTTGCTTGAGTAAAGACATCTGATTATGTGACTCGCGTTACTCGTACAGCGTTACATGTAAAGTGTTACTTGAGTAAAGTCATCAGATTACGTGACTCGCGTTACTCGTACAGCGTTGCATGTGAAGTGTTACTTGTTGCTTGAGTAAAGACATACGATTACGTGACTCGTGTTACTTGTTGCTTGAGTAAAGACATCTAATAACGTGACTTGTGTTACTCGTAAAGTGTTACTCGTACAGCGTTACTTGTTGCTTGAGTAAAGACATCTGATTACGTGACTCGCGTTACTCGTACAGCGTTACATGTAAAGTGTTACTTGTTGCTTGAGTAAAGACATACGATTACGTGACTCGTGTTACTTGTTGCTTGAGTAAAGACATATGATTACGTGACTCGCGTTACTCGTACAGCGTTACATGTAAAGTGTTACTTGTTGCTTGAGTAAAGACATCTGATTATGTGACTCGCGTTACTCGTACAGCGTTACATGTAAAGTGTTACTTGAGTAAAGTCATCAGATTACGTGACTCGCGTTACTCGTACAGCATTACATGTAAAGTGTTACTTGTTGCTTGAGTAAAGTCATCTGATTACGTGACTCGCATTACTCGTACAGCATTACATGTAAAGTGCTACTTGTTGCTTGAGTAAAGACATCTGATTACGTGACTCGCGTTACTCGTACAGCGTTACATGTAAAGTGTTACTTGTTGCTTGAGTAAAGACATACGATTACGTGACTCGTGTTACTTGTTGCTTGAGTAAAGACATCTGATTACGTGACTCGCATTACTCATACAGCATTACATGTAAAGTGTTACTTGTTGCTTGAGTAAAGACATCTAATAACGTGACTCACGTTACTCGTACAGCATTACATGTAAAGTATAACTTGTTGCTTGAGTAAAGTCATCTGATTACGTGACTCGCGTTACTCGTACAGCGTTACATGTAAAGTGCTACTTGTTGCTTGAGTAAAGACATCTGATTACGTGACTCGCGTTACTCGTACAGCGTTACATGTGAAGTGTTACTTGTTGCTTGAGTAAAGACATCTGATTACGTGACTCGCGTTACTCGTACAGCGTTACATGTGAAGTGTTACTTGTTGCTTGAGTAAAGACATACGATTACGTGACTCGTGTTACTTGTTGCTTGAGTAAAGACATCTAATAACGTAACTCGCGTTACTAGTAAAGCGTTACATGTAAAGTGTTACTTGTTGCTTGAGTAAAGACATACGATTACGTGACTCGCATTACTCATACAGCATTACATGTAAAGTGCTACTTCTTGCTTGAGTAAAGTCATCTGATTACGTAACTCGCGTTACTAGTACAGCGTTACATGTAAAGTGTTACTTGTTGCTTGAGTAAAGACATCTGATTACGTGACTCGCATTACTCATACAGCATTACATGTAATAGTGCTACTTGTTGCTTGAGTAAAGTCATCTGATTACGTGACTCGCGTTACTCGTACAGCGTTACATGTAAAGTGCTACTTGTTGCTTGAGTAAAGACATCTGATTACGTGACTCGCGTTACTCGTACAGCGTTACATGTGAAGTGTTACTTGTTGCTTGAGTAAAGACATCTGATTACGTGACTCGCGTTACTCGTACAGCGTTACATGTGAAGTGTTACTTGTTGCTTGAGTAAAGACATACGATTACGTGACTCGTGTTACTTGTTGCTTGAGTAAAGACATCTAATAACGTGACTTGTGGTACTCGTAAAGTGTTACTCGTAAAGCGTTACTTGTTGCTTGAGTAAAGACATCTGATTACGTGACTCGCGTTACTCGTACAGCGTTACATGTAAAGTGTTACTTGTTGCTTGAGTAAAGACATACGATTACGTGACTCGTGTTACTTGTTGCTTGAGTAAAGACATATGATTACGTGACTCGCGTTACTCGTACAGCGTTACATGTAAAGTGCTACTTGTTGCTTGAGTAAAGACATATGATTACGTGACTCACGTTACTCGTACAGCGTTACATGTGAAGTGTTACTTGTTGCTTGAGTAAAGACATACGATTACGTGACTCGTGTTACTTGTTGCTTGAGTAAAGACATCTAATAACGTGACTTGTGGTACTCGTAAAGTGTTACTCGTAAAGCGTTACTTGTTGCTTGAGTAAAGACATCTGATTACGTGACTCGCGTTACTCGTACAGCGTTACATGTAAAGTGTTACTTGTTGCTTGAGTAAAGACATACGATTACGTGACTCGTGTTACTTGTTGCTTGAGTAAAGACATCTGATTACGTGACTCGCGTTACTCGTACAGCGTTACATGTAAAGTGTTACTTGTTGCTTGAGTAAAGACATACGATTACGTGACTCGTGTTACTTGTTGCTTGAGTAAAGACATATGATTACGTGACTCACGTTACTCGTACAGCGTTACATGTAAAGTGCTACTTGTTGCTTGAGTAAAGACATATGATTACGTGACTCGCGTTACTCGTACAGCGTTACATGTAAAGTGTTACTTGTTGCTTGAGTAAAGACATACAATTACGTGACTCGTGTTACTTGTTGCTTGAGTAAAGACATATGATTACGTGACTCGCGTTACTCGTACAGCGTTACATGTGAAGTGTTACTTGTTGCTTGAGTAAAGACATCTAATAACGTGACTTGTGTTACTCGTAAAGTGTTAGTCGTAAAGCGTTACTTGTTGCTTGAGTAAAGACATACGATTACGAAACTCGCATAACTTGTAAAGTGTTACTCGTAAAACGTTACATGTAAAGTGTTACTTGTTGCTTGAGTAAAGTCATCTGATTCTCGCATTTATGACTTTGCTTTGACTGATAAGCAAGGCAACTAACCTTCCCTCAGACACTGAAAGGGTTCATTCTGGCTGTTTATGTATGCGTTTATGTGCATGTGTTTGTTTACTCTGCATCAACTCTCTCTCTCACACACACTCTCTCCCACACTGGAAGTTTTAAAGCTCCTCCACTGGCCTAGTTTCCTCCGGCGCGAGCCTCACCTCCTCCGCGCTCTTCCGCAGCGCTTTCTCGCGCTCGTACTGGGTCATGAGCTGCTCGCTGTCCTCCTTCAGCAGCTCCAGCTCCACTTCGTGCTCCTGGTTCACCGCGAACACCGAGTCCAGGTTCTCCAGCACCGCCACGACCAGCGGCATGAGCTCCTTCACCACGTCCTCGTCGTACCTGCCGATCATCCGCTCGAACTCGCGGTAGATGGAGCTCGCCAAGCCGGACACCCGCTCGGACATCATTGCCGAAGACCCCGGGTCCTCCTGGTAAAGCACGCCGTCCTCCAACTCCATCTTTACTTCACTTTTACTTCACTTTAAGACGCGCGCGCCTGCTCTCTCTCTCGGGCGCGCGCGCGCCGACCGTCGAGATCTGTTTACTTCCCGACTACATTCACTAATAACTTTTAGGAAACCCCTTCAAAACTCTCTCCGGTGTCGAGTCCTCGGGAACAGTTGTTTGACCGGGATTATCAGTCGTTAGGAACAGTCCCGTCAGGAGACTAGTGGACCCGACCGTCACATGGTGACGTCACGCGACTGGAGGAGTGGGCGGGGCGAGCAGCGCTAATGTTTGTTGACATCCATCAAACTTCTGCTTTTTGGTTTGTTTGACTCCGACAGTTTGCTATGTGATTATTTGAATATAAACATCACTTTTTAATCTGTTTAAATGTGTGTATTAATTGTGTCTGTGTACAAACAAGCATACATTTATGTATATATAGATGTGTATAAATGTGTATGTATATATATATATACGTGTGTATACATTTAAATATGTTTGTGCGTGTGTGTCTATATATGTATACACACACATATATATATACACACACACGTGTGTATAGACATTTAAATGTTTGTGTGTATAAATATAATTGTGTGTGTGTGTGTAAATATATTTATACAGACACACACATTTATATTTATACACACACACACGGGTAATATTATATATATATAGAGAGAGAGAGAGAGAAAGAAAGAGAAAGAAAGAGAGTGTGTGAAAAAAAAACAGAAGTTGTAGTCACTTTTTCAGAAGAACGACTAATAAACATGTTTTTTCACTCATTGTTCCTCAACACTCTTTATTATTGAAAAATGTCTGAAAGGCTGAAAGAGCTGCAGTGGAGCGACAGCACAAACACACACACACACACACACACACACACATCTGAAGCGGAGGAAACCTTTTCATGCGTTTGCTGTCATGCATCAAAGTCTCATACGGCGGACGCTTTTCACTGATCTGTAATCAGTTTTGGCAACTGATCAAGCCTTCCTCACGGGACAGAGACGCACCACAACACTTGTAACGCAGACTTTTCTTCTGGCACATCTTTGAAGTCACCAGCATTGAGGCGCTCTCACAGTTGACTTATGGATGGAGGGAATATATACGAGTTCACGTCGCGCGCACACACACACACGGGATCATGAAGGCAGAATAAATACGCAGGGTTGGACTTGTGTGAGGAGCATCAGATGACGTTGAGGTGGCTGTTGCTCATGGAGGACGGGCACAGGGCAGACGGGCGCTCGCGGGTCAGACTGCGCAGGGCACGCAGAACCACGTCAGGCATGTGATCCGCGATCATCCTCGGGCTGATCAGAACGTTCCGGAACGACGTCTCGCTCGACCACTCGGCACGGTATCTCACCTGAGAGAAGCAGTGTCTGTCAGAAGAGACATTTCATTATTCTTAAGAGGACTTTACCTGGGATTACATGGGGCAGACATTAATACATTTCATTGGTTTTATTTATATATATTTAATTATTCATTATTATATTTTTTAATACTTAATACCTTTTCTACGTTTTGTTTATTATATATTTAAATTATTTATTATTAATTTGATTTGATCAATAATTTACAATATTTTTTAATTCTCTTTAGCTTTATCATATATATTGCATTTAATTATTATTATTATTATTATTATTTTATACATTTTATACATTTTAAATTTCAGTATTTTTAAAATTCGTGTTATATTATATTTTGAATACACTTTATTGTATACTGCATTTCATTATTATTACTATAATATATAATATAAATTATATATTTTATATTGAAGTATTTTAATTATATTTTTAATTAAATACTCTTTTTATTATATATTTAATTTTTCACTAATATTATAATATTTTTAAACACTCTTAATTAAATGTTTTTTATTATATATTGCATTTCATTATTATTATTTTTAATGCTCTGCCATTTTATGGTGATTTTTTTCCCAAGATTTTCTAATGTATGACAATAATGTGCAAAAACAATTATAAATACTGTATTGACAACATCTTCAAAAGACATTAATGCGGTTATTTGTTATTCAGCAAGACATTGATCAAAAGTGACAGCAAATACATTTCTAATGTTTATGATTCTTCATGGATCTGTGTGTTGACCTCTGACCTGCGTGTGGGTCCGTCCTCCGTGACGTGCAGGACGCGGCCCGGCAGGAACAGGGGTAGGTGTGTGGGGGGGGCGGGCGAGTCTTCGGACGACAGACTCTGATAGGTGTTGGAGTGCCGCACCAGCAGACTCTCCTCGCCCAGCAGCGGCTGGCTCAACTCCTCCTCCCGCCGGTCCTCCAGCTCCGTCGGGAAATCATCCGGCGTTCCTCCAAACACCTCGTACCAGCAGCCGTGCATCAGGATCTTATACTGGGAGAGAGAGAGAGACCGATCACCGACTGATCACCGCATGACGCGTCTCCTTCAGGCTTGCTGGGTAATCTTACCTTTGGTTTATTGCAGTTAGACACCACTTTTAATAATCTTCTTTTCAAGTCTTCCACGTTTGGGATACTCAACCTACACAAACCAGTCAGATTGAGTGCAGGAGTCAGAGGAAACAGACTTTCACGTGTGCAGATGAAAGTGAGGTGTGTGTGAATCTCACCGGGGGACAAGATCCTTCCCCAGAACCACAGACACCACGAACTGCTTGGAGTAATCGGCCAGCGCTTTACTGACGACACACACACACACACACACACACACACACACCAGTTACGCGCTTCACCGTCCCACGACACACATTACAACATAGAATATAGTGATACCTTGCAAAGCTCGATATACTGTCTGTGAAAATGTATTAATCAAAAGTGACAGTAAAGACATTTCTAATGTCTCTGTTCATCAAAAAATCATGAAAAATAAAATATGAAGCAGCAAAAACTGAATGATTTGTGAAGATCATGTGACACTGTTTTACTGTATTTATCATCTAATAAATTCAGCTTTAATCACAGGAATAAATGACACTTTACTATATATTCACATAGAAAACAGCTGTTTTACACTGATATAATATTACACTGTTTTACTGTATTTATCATCTAATAAATTCAGCTTTAATCACAGGAATAAATGACACTTTACTATATATTCACATGGAAAACAGCTGTTTTACACTGATATAATATTACACTGTTTTACTGTATTTATCATCTAATAAATTCAGCTTTAATCACAGGAATAAATGACACTTTACTATATATTCACATAGAAAACAGCTGTTTTACACTGATATAATATTACACTGTTTTACTGTATTTATCATCTAATAAATTCAGCTTTAATCACAGGAATAAATTACACTTTACTATATATTCACATAGAAAACAGCTGTTTTACACTGATATAATATTACCCTGTTTTACTGTGTGTGTGTGTGTGTGTGTGTCTTATTACCTCATCAGGCCCCCTGGTGGAGAGAAAGCGAAGCACTCGAGTGTGGGGTGTGTGCTGCGCAGAAGCACGGCCAGCAGAGACGCAGTTCCTGCTCCCAGACTGTGACCCGTGATGACCAGCTTATACTCCTGCACACAAACACACAATCACAGGACGTCCTGCGCAGCCGGAGAATCCATGCTGGAGCAGAAAGACGAGGTCTTACAGGCGCGATGTTGAACGCCTGGCTCAGAATCCCATCGTTGACGAGCTTCTTGTAGATGTAATGCGCCGCTTGAGCAATGCCCTGTGATGCAGACGGAGAGTGTGAGGAGCTTCTGACGGCTTTGCATGGCTGGAATTTAATTAGCCTGTGATTTAATTACCTTGTGAGCGTAACAGGTTCCCGAAACGCCTTCCACCGAGAGATGCTCGCATTCAGCCGAGAGATCCGTCAACACATCCTGCACACGGGGAAATCCTCGTTACCATCGCACTGGTATTCAAACTCTGCTGGATTATTATTTTCAAGTCACAGTCAACAAACAATTAAAGTTTGAAACGCTGCCAGTGGATTTATGCAATATTTATTTAAGATTGCATGATTTAATAGTGTTCTTAGGTTAATAATGTCTCATTTGTTAATGAAAAAAGTAATTATATCTGTTTATCTTAATCAAAATACATAATTTCTTGTGAACTCAGTTCTGTAACTAAAGTTTTAAACATCTTTTGATTTAAAAAGTGTTGAACTATTAAATGTTGAAATCAACATTAAAATGAATAAATACTTTGTTGTTAGTTGATGTTAACTAAAAGTAATGTAAAGCGTTACTAATTTACTTTAGTTGAGCAATAGATGATAGAAAAGCTTGTGTAAATGCCAAAATACAAGGAGAAAAGCGTTGCACATTTACATAATTAATACTGGCCGATTTTTCAGAACATCGCATAACTTGTCAAGTTGAATAAATCAAAAGTGGGGATATACACTTATGAATTCTATTGATTAGACGTGCATTTTAATGATCAACATTTGATTAAGCCAATAAAAAGCAATCCAGAATTATTAAAGCAGACAACATGACATTTGGGAAAAATTTAACAGCATTTGAAAATAAATAAGTAATTCACCAATGCTGATTTAAATTAATTAGACATGCTTTTTGATTATTACACATTTGATGAGCATTTGATGGAATGATACATTTATAAATGCTTATAAATAAATGCTATAAGTGCTTTCCTGTGTCTCAAACAGAAGAGAGCAGTGCTTGCAACATCAAGGTCATGGGTTCGATTCCCAGGGAAAGCAAGAATTGATTAGAATGTCAATGTATTTCTTGAATGCAGTAATAAAAGCGTTACGTTTTCTTTCTTATGTTTTATATTTTGTTTCTTGACATTATTGATTATTGTGTGACATTAATTGTATTTTCTATTCTGTAGAACAAGTAAGAGATAATCAGGTATATTATCTCTTTATAGAGAGGTATAGAGAGGGTAATGTGTTCTTGATAACGAATGGAAAATTACAACTGTGTCTTTAGCTTTGATTAGAGATATAAATGCTGGAGCAGCCCTCCCTTCTGTCTCACACTCTGCAGTGTGATATAAATATATAGAGACAAAAACTGCTTCATGTTCGTCACCATCAACTGTGTGAAATGTAAGATAACCTGCATACTTCATTTAAACTCACACAGGACCCTGGAAAAAGTCACTTCAGGAATGATGACCCTGTCTGACCTTTGGGTACGAGTGAAGGTCGTTTCTTCAAAGCATCCTGATCATTATCAGCGTGTCGCTGATGACGGAAACTCACCTTGAGTGACAGCGTTCCCCTCACAGCAACAAGCACCGCCTCCCGCTTATGATCCAACGCAACGAAAAACGGGATCTCGTAGATCTGCGGAATGAAAGGGCGCATGACAGATGTATCACATTTATTTAGTTTTTCCTCTTCAACTTGTTGGCTGCGTTATGAACTACCTGATATTCGTCTCAAATATGAGGAAGTGAATGTGTTTTGTCGTTTAAAAAGCTTTATAATGATCATGTCAGCTGATCTGTGATGAGTAACGGGCACCACAGTTCAGAGAATCTGATCCGTCTGATTTACAACACGTACAACTCCTGAAATACATGACAGTAAGTGTCCGGAGAAGTGGGAGAAGAATAGAGTCACTTTATAGTTAAATACGCAATGTGTATATACATGTATATGTGGCTGATCACGTGACGCGCCGCACGCTAGCGGTTCGTTCGCAGTGTGTGCTCGCGCGAGGCGTCACCTGGTTATGGCAGCTGATGTGGATGAAGTCTCGGTACTGCAGGCCGGTGCTCTGGAGGATGGAGCTGAAGTGGCAGCCGAGACCGTCTCCTCCCACCAGCTCGTGCTCCGCGTGACGGCTCCGACAGCTGAAACGACATCCGTTAGAGCGGTTCTGACACGGTTACGGGCGCTCGGCGGGAAAACTCTATACCCACCAATCTCCCGTGAGCTTGCAGAGCCCCGTGAGCGGGTTCGAGTAGACGAACAGCGGCCATCCATATGCAGCTGCTGCAAACCGCATGCAGTGAGCGGCTCTCTCAAGCTCCAGCTCCAGATCTTCTCTCTGGGAAAATACAGATCATGCACACGCTTCAAATCTCCCTGTGAAAACTGACATACCAAATGAGAAGCAGAAAAATGTCATTTGCATATCCAATATGATGCAGTGGGATTTATAGAGGTAATTCCCAGTACGACAATATCAACGAGATTCATCTTCATTGCAGAGAAAACACAGAAGCTTCATGTGCATTTTTACACAGATATTTAATGCAGATTGATATTTTAAAATGTAAAAAATGAAAACGTACTTTAAATGTGAAATTAAAACCACCTTCATTCAACCGATTCATTCAAACGACTGATTCATTCAGGAACAAAGCATTTGACTCTCTTATTGAGTGAGTCACTGAATCATTGATTCAACCAATTAATTCAAACGACTGATTGATTCAGGAATGAAGCATTTGACTCTCTTATTGAGTGAGTCACTGAATCATTTATTCAACCGATTCATTCAAACAACTGATTCATTCAGGAACAAAGCATTTGACTCCCTTAATGATTGAGTTATTGAATCATTCATTCAACCGATTCATTAAAAAAACGGATTCATTCAGGAATGAAACATTTGACTCACTCAATTAACTCACCAATTCGTTCATTCAGTAATGAAACACTGCTGAGCGTTTCATTACTGACTGAGACACAAAACTGCTCAGAGACACAAAACTGTCCTTTGCTTTTCTTTGGAAAAACTGCACTCTTTGTGTGATATTAACTATGATAGAAATCTAAAAGACATTTATTTTAGGTATTTCTGCCCCTAATCTTAAATATTGAGATTAAATCACACAGTGAAAGTGTGTAAATGAGCAAGTGCACTAGCTGAACCCACTACCACATCACCTACTGTAAAAGTGTGTGTGTGTGTGTGTGTAAAGTCAGGGATACACTTGGTGATGTCAGATCACACCTCAATAAAACAACATTCACAGACGATATCCTGTCCATGACGCAGACTCACTATTGGGGAGGACGGGCTGTGGCTCAGGACCTCGTCAGGGTCTCGGCTGTGCTCCATCTTGTCCTGTTCCTGATGTAGAAGAGCCAGACCAGCGGCGATGTCACTGGGAACCAGATCTGTGTCCTGGAACAGGTTAGAGAGCGTCAGGTTTGGCCTGCAAGCAGAAGCATCGCTGGTCGGGATGTACATTATATCGGTATCATTCTGATTATCTGTACCGATATTGTAGATCTTTTTAATTATTCACTATTAGCTGATACTACATGTTTAACTTCGCATGTTCAGTTCCTCTATTTTTACATCTAGAACACCTTTATTGTCTTCCAATGTTCACTTACCGGTAATCTTTAACAAAAAATGAGATAATGTGCAATATAAAAGTTTTATCTTTATCTTTATGTTGCACTGCCTAAATTCACTTGCAGCATTTTTAGTTTAAAGTGATTTATATTTTATTGATGTAGATGATATATTTTAATATTTTATATACTTTCCTGTCACTCAATGTAGCGCATGTCGCTTGCAACATCAAGGTCATGGGTTTGATTCCCAGGGAAAGCAAGAACTGATTAGAATATCAATGTGTTTTTTGAATGCGATGATAAAAGCGTCTGATAAATGTGTGAGTGTGAACAGAACTGGAGATATTGCATGAACCCTCAGTTTCATAAAGTGGTGCTCAGAAACGGTTCTGCTCGTCTCTCACCAGGAAGAAGCCGCTGACGAGCTGTGCGATGCTGGAGAAGGCGGCGCGGTGGTTGTCGTCCTGTGGCAGGCAGCAGCAGAGGAGACGCAGCCGACTCTCCCACACCCGCGACGCCACCGTGTGTGCGGTGTAGAAGAGCTGAGACGACTCGCTGCTCTCCAGATCCCTCAGGCCCGAACGGCCGTCTGGTGAAGCGTTCGGCCACTGGCTGCCCAGAGGGTCAAACACCACCAGCACACCCACCGCCATAGAGAGCAGGATGATCCAGCTGAGGATAGAGACCCATCACACACATTTACAAAGGTTTTCCTGCTTGAATGTTGATTATTTTCCCCATTTTCGTCTGTCAGAAACGCTCTGTTTAGTTCCTGTCTCTATGAAGCTCCTCCTTCTGAAAGCACACTGTGCTCTGATTGGTCGGCTAGACTGGTGTGTTGTGATTGGTCGAGAGCTTCCAGTGTGTTTGGGAAATGTCCCGGCCATTCCCATATTATCATAGTTTACTAAATATGATTGTAAAACTCGAATTTGAAGTCCAAATTATTATGCAAGCAACACAACAGTGGGATTTACAACATTCAGATTTGAGCTTTTCAAAGAAAAGTTTGATTTCTCCATATCTTTTAGATAACTGGTACAGATAAAAAAATTTGCTAGATCTCTTCAGGAAAAGAAACCCTGATTGAAGAGGAAGTTCACATTATTAATCAAATCACAGGTCTCATGCAATACAGGGAAGAAGAGTCTATAATTATCTATATCAGTTATCTAATGTGAAATCCCACTATTATATTACTTGCATAATTGGGAACGCAGTGTATTAAATAACACATCATATCAAATGTGATTTAGAACTATTGTGTGTTTATATTTTTCTTTTTTTTAAAACGTGCATAAATGAAACTGAGGCATTTTGTAAACGACTGTTCAAAGGCATCAAAAAAACAGTAAAACAGTTTAATATTAAATCAGTGTAAAACAGCTGTTTTCTATGTGAATATATAGTAAAGTGTCATTTATTCCTGTGATTAAAGCTGAATTTATTAGATGATAAATACAGTAAAACAGTGTAATATTATATCAGTGTAAAACAGCTGTTTTCTATGTGAATATATAGTAAAGTGTAATTTATTCAAGTTGTATTTTCAGCATCATTACTCCAGTCTTCAGTGTCACATGATCTTCATTCTAATTTGATGCTCAACATACATTTATGATTATTATCAGTGCTGAAACGGTTCTGAATAAAACGTGCATATCCATTTTTGGAAAGGAATATTGCTAAATATTTTTCCTTACCTGGAAATCACAGCCCCGATGACAGCGCCAACCTCTGCCGGCTGGCATCCCGTGCTGTCGTCAGACACCCACACGGCACCCAGGACGGCCCACACCAGCTCAGGCGCGTACAGCGCGGCACGGAGATACACCAGGACCAGCATGGAGCGGCGAGGCCCTGGATTCATTATGGTTCCTAAGAGCAATCACAGCAGCATTGCATTGATGATTCCAGCCATGCAAGAAATCACTCCATGCATCCGGTCCGGGAAAGACACGTACCTTGAGCACTGACGTACACAATCGCACATAATGTCAAGATGATGACAGCCAACAGCACAAGGAGAACTACAAGGTAATTATGCAAATACGCTCCACCTTGACAGTCAAATCGTCCCATATGGTTAATGTACAGAACTAGGGTCGAGACCCACCTAAGAGACAAAACAACGGCATGAGCTTTCAGAAACAAGAAATACTTCCTTATTTAAGCACATGTACCATAGTATTGCCATGGAATATTGGATAATTAATGTGGTAATGCATTGTTTATGAGCATGTAGTGACGAATGGCTTTGGTAACTTCGCTTTTTGAGAGTTTTTTGTACAGTGGTATTTATTTTCTTGTAGTATATGACTATAGTAATGAGTATATGAATACGGTAATCACTCAACACTGAGTATATGCATACAGTAATGAGTATATGAATACAGTAATCACTCAACACTGAGTATATGCATACAGTAATGAGTATATGAACACGGTAATCGCTCAACACTGAGTATATGAACACGGTAATGAGTATATGAATACGGTAATCACTCAACACTGAGTATATGCATACAGTAATGAGTATATGAATACGGTAATCACTCAACACTGAGTATATGAACACGGTAATCGCTCAACACTGAGTATATGAATACGGTAATCACTCAACACTGAGTATATGAATACGGTAATCGCTCAACACTGAGTATATGAATACGGTAATCGCTCAACACTGAGTATATGAATACGGTAATCACTCAACACTGAGTATATGAACACAGTAATGAGTATATGAATACGGTAATCACTCAACACTGAGTATATGAATACGGTAATCACTCAACACTGAGTATATGAATACGGTAATCGCTCAACACTGAGTATATGAATACGGTAATCACTCAACACTGAGTATATGAACACAGTAATGAGTATATGAATACGGTAATCGCTCAACATTGAGTATATGAACACGGTAATGAGTATATGAATACGGTAATCGCTCAACACTGAGTATATGAATACGGTAATCACTCAACACTGAGTATATGAACACGGTAATGAGTATATGAATACGGTAATCGCTCAACACTGAGTATATGAATACGGTAATCACTCAACACTGAGTATATGAACACGGTAATGAGTATATGAATACGGTAATCGCTCAACACTGAGTATATGAATACGGTAATCACTCAACACAGAGTATATGAACACGGTAATGAGTATATGAATACGGTAATCGCTCAACACTGAGTATATGAATACGGTAATCACTCAACACTGAGTATATGAATACGGTAATCACTCAACACTGAGTATATGCATACAGTAATGAGTATATGAATACGGTAATTGCTCAACACTGAGTATATGAACACGGTAATGAGTATATGAATACGGTAATCGCTCAACACTGAGTATATGCATACAGTAATGAGTATATAAATATGGTAATCACCACACAGCTCTGATGAACAGCTCGAAGGCGCCAGGAAACACCAGATCATCGCTGGCGATCCGCCATCGGCGTCCAAACACCACCATCCCGGGCATCCTGACGCTTCCCACCTCAAACCGCACTCTCTGTCGGGATCATGAATGTATGACGGAGATCATCACGGAAACCCATTGCTCTGCCCGCCCCTAATCTGGTTATTGCGACATGGTGAGAACTCGCTCCCGGAAGCCTGGCACGCAAAACTGCAGCTCCGCAGGGTTTGTTTTCATTTTCTGTGTAGCAGCGAAATGTGTCCGGAAGAAAGGTTCCGGCAGCAAAACAGTTCCGCCATGGAAGTCTTGTGAGTGAGTGGGACAGATAAAGCAATGTAATTTACAATATAAAGCTTTTAATAATGTAAAAAAATATTTGCAACAATAATATATATATGTACTCACACACATAGAGATATATATAAATATACATAGATATATATAAACTTACCTTCCATCCCTTCAGCCAAATTGCTGGTGGTTTCACAGTGTTTTTTCCAACTAGAATTAATTCAAGTTACTTAACCAGATTACTTTTGCACGTTACTTTTAAATTTACAACAAAATATCTGTTACGTTTTCACATAAGTAACAGAAGTTACTTTGATTTCCCATTTATTGACTACATGTGAGCATTTAATAATCTCACTTGCACAGAAACATTCTTTAATTCCTCAAAATCAAGAAAATCAGTGAAATGCAAAATCAGAATATTACACAAACCTCCAATAATTAAATGTGTTAAATAAAACAAATATTTCTATGCAATTAATCTCACTTTATTGATAAATGTGGCCGCTGAGCTTCACTGATTCAGTTCATCATCAGCAGAAACGGCTTTAGATGTTTGGTTGTTGTTGGTCAGTAAGTTGATCGTTCTTCTCCTGATCCAGAACGGCAGCGGCTGAAAGGTTTGTTTGAAGCGTTTCCTTCAGCCTCAATATTTACATTCTGCTGTGAAAGTGCATAACAGTCGCACAAAATGCTAAATGCTAAATATTTGTCCATGGGTTTGTATCATTGAACACCAATCAAGAAAACGAAAAGCACTCAGGTGTAGTTTGAGAAATAAAAAAATAAAAGGGCATAATCGTGTTTGAGAACATTTGTACGGTTTATTTTTTGGCTTCATTTACAGTGATAAAGGCAGTGTGAATACTGTACGCTGACAGACAGTGGCGGCTCCCGTGTTTTTGACTACAAATCTGAAATTTTCCATCGTTTAAACATTGAAATTGTGCCATTTGAACCCAATTAGACGAGCGGTTTGATGAACAAAGAATTATTGCATTAAGAAATCCAGCAGAAACCAATTTGATCCTACGGAGCAACAAACACTCCTTTAATCTTCTTAAAAACACCTGCATTTGATCAAATTGAAAAAACTCTTACAAACAAAATCAATATTCATCATAAGAATCAGTCCCTGCTTGACGAGGCAATTTCAGCTCGTTTACGAGGCCGTCGGTTTAATCATAGCACACGTTTCATGTAGAAAACTTTCTTTTATACATATTAATAAAAAAAGGGTAAGACAAGATGCATAAAACGGGGATCCGGAAAGCCCGGCCTGGGCTTGAATCCGGATCCTGATGTGACCGGGAATGGATCCGTCTCAGGCATCTCTCTTGTCCTCTGCGTCCCGCGGCCCTTCACGCGCTCTGGGGCCTTACGCCGGTAGACTCAGCTTCTTTCCTTTCAACACTGAGACAGACAACAATCAGATTAGAACAACATTAAGGAACATAAACTACTCTACCCCATATTCGTCTCTTCCCAGTCTGTCAGAAACGCTCCGTTTAGTTCCTGTCACAATGAAGCCCCTCCTTCTGAAAGCACACTGTGCTCTGATTGGTCGGCTGGATCGGTGTGTGGGAAATGTCCCGCCCCTTCCCATAACTGCCAGTTTCAACACAACTCACTCACTCAAACCCCGCAATTTTTTAAAATAATTTCTAAGATTCTCCCATATTCCCAGTTTGATTAACTATTTTGTTTAAGTCTTGATTTTGTAAACGCATAAAAATGCAGTAATTCATAATCAGTTTTCTAAACGTTATTTGTTTAACAAAAAAAAAAAAAAAAAGTGTCAAGAATTGCAAAAAGTAGAAGTTTTATTTCATAGACTGAAATGACGAAAACAGGCAATTTAAATGAAACTCTATCAGTCTTGAGTTCTTAAACGACGGATGTTTCCTGACGGATTCTAGTGACGGATGTTCCATCTCCGATTAACAAAGTTCTTTGCCGTATTGATTTACAATCAATGGCAGTTTAAAACCAGAAAAGTATCGTTTTCTTTTCAGTAATTATTTGTGCGACATCAAGAGATGCAATGATACGAACCTTTGATACTCATTTATATTCACATTCCTGCATTTATAAGCTGCTTTTATCATTGCATTCAAGAAACACATTGACATTCTAATCAGTTCTTAAATTCCCTGGGAATCAAACCCATGACCTTGATGTTGCAAGCGCAGTTTTGGTTTCTCAGCGTGTGATTGGCTGTTTCACAACACCTTGAGGGTAAAACGCTCACCTTTTGTGACGTAGAGATAGAAGAAATCACAGTAGAGGATGGTCTGAACGACGCCGGCGACGATGGCGATCATGTCGAAGAATCCTTCGAAGTAGAAGCGCCAGATCCAGTTGATGAGATAGAGGGAGCGATAGAGGCCGAGGAAGAACAGGTAGTGTGTGGTGATGGTCTCCGCTTCCCCCGTCTTACTGATCATGAACAGCTGAGGGAGAATCGCCACCGACTCCAGATAGATAGAGAACGTCCAGAGGATCTGCAACACCAGATGAGCGAGTGAATACATACTGCTCTCTCTCTCTCTCTCTTTCACTAACTCTTTCATTCTCTATCTCTCATTCATCCCTTTTTTCTCTCTCTCACCCTTGTTTCTCTCTCTTTCTCTCTCTCTCTCTCTTTCATTCTCTCTCTCACTCCCTCATTCTCTTTCTCTCTCCCCCTTGTTTCTCTCTCTCTCACCCTTGTTTTTTCTCTCTTTCTCTCTTGCACTCACTCTCTAACCCTAACCCTTGTTTTCTCTCCCTCTCACTCTTGTTCTCTCTCTCTCTCTCTCTCTCACCCTCACCCTAGTTCTCTCTCATTCATTCATCATTCTCTCTCACTCACTCATTCTCTCTTTCTCACTCACCTCCAGAGGAGAGAAGTCATGGTTGACGAGGAAGGCCAGGCCGCCGACGGGCACAACAAGGAACTCCACCCGGAAGGTGTCGTGGTTCCCGTCATACGTGGCTTTGAACTTGGCGTAGATCAGGTAAACGGTGGCGTAGGAACAGGCAATGTAGATGATCTACGAGGAACACGCAGACACACAACGTTACCGCTCTGCATCTCACACATTAACCACTCTTACTTCTCAATTCCTACGGTAGAAATTTGAGACTTTTGTGGCAGATGTAATGTGAACACACACACGGATTTGATTGGAAAGTGTTTCTTTGGTCTTTAAAAAGTGGTAAGAAATTAAGTCTCCATCAGGAATGAATGGGAAGTGTGAGAAATACAAAAATAATTACAATAATAAAGCAATTATCTCTGAAAATAGCTAAATAAGCAACTAGAGCATAAAAGGATGATTTGCATTCTTATGTCATAATAAAGTCCTTAAATATACATAATTAAATATATATGATACTAAAGATATTAATATAATAAATACATATATTTCAATGCATTGGATTTTGAATATTGAAACTGAATATGATTAGATTATGAAGGTGAAGATAGTTTACTATTATTTATATAAATATATAAATAATAGAAATATATTACATGTATATAATACACACATATACGATTTATTTACTAAATGTTTTTCTAATGTTTACTATTTTATACATGTATATTAATATCCATAAATTGAATCTGAATGTTGTATATAAATTATATTTCACAGACAATAGATCAATCTGATCAAGATCAATCTGTTGATTCACACCTTCATGATGGAGTTGTAGAAGGAGATGAAGGCTGTGAGAAGGTCCAGGTATCGAGTGGTGAAAACCAAAGCAAACAGAATCTGACTCTTCCCAGATATTCCTGAAAAACAAACAGAGTTTACTCTGGTTTGCACCGCATGCGTTACCCAGGATACTGCTGATGACACATTACAGCGACTGTAAAGTTAGAGTGACATCCTGCTGCCACGTCACAGTCCAGCAGAATGAATGAAGTCACTGCTTATCAACTGCAGTGCAAAACTCCACAGATAAACCGGGTCAGGACAAACCCAGGGAGAATGCCATGCAACTCCGTCTCAAACACAACTTTAGGAAGCAGATCTGGCTTTAGACGGATGCAATATTAAAACATCACTGAACAACACCTGCTCAAATAATAACCAGCACGTGCACACACACACAGAGATGAGTTTATGATCAGCTGCTTTTCACACACACACACACACACACACACAAACACGCACGCGCGCTCACCTGCACACGACCTGGTTTTCCATATCTTCATCAGGAGGATGATGATAGCGGCTAAGTGGGACAGATCCCCGGTCAGTCTAAAGATGTTCATGTCTGGGGTCGGTGGTTTGATCTGGATCCTGCGAGGGATGTGAAGACGCTTCCCGACGGAAAGATGGCGAGGGCAGCGCGACGTGGCCGACACTGAGCGCGCCCCCGACCGCGGGTTGGCGGAGGCGCGGATGATGCGAGGAGTTCCGCTGGTGGGAGGGAAATGCAGGACTGGATTATGGTGACTGAACTGCGCATGCGTTGACCGCCGGTAGGGGCGCGCGGGGGCCCAACTAGCACTGCCAGGAATAAAGTCAGGATTCAAATAAAACCAGGACTGCAAGGAAAAGTCAGGATTCAAATAAAGTCAGGATTGCAAGGAATAAAGTCAGGATTCAAATAAAACCAGGTCTGCAAGGAAAAGTCAGGATTCAAATAAAGTCAGGATTGCAAGGAATAAAGTCAGGATTCAAATAAAACCAGGACTGCAAGGAAAAGTCAGGATTCAAATAAAGTCAGGATTGCGAGGAATAAAGTCGGGATTCAAATAAAACCAGGACTGTCAGGAAAAGTCAGGATTCAAATAAAGTCAAGATTGCGAGGAATAAAGTCAGGATTCAAATAAAACCAGGACTGCAAGAAAAAGTCAGGATTCAAATAAAGTCAGGATTGCGAGGAATAAAGTCGGGATTCAAATAAAACCAGGACTGCAAGGAAAAGTCAGGATTCAAATAAAGTCAGGATTGCAAGGAATAAAGTCGGGATTCAAATAAAACCAGGACTGCAAGGAAAAGTCAGGATTCAAATAAAGTCAGGATTGCGAGGAATAAAGTCGGGATTCAAATAAAACCAGGACTGTCAGGAAAAGTCAGGATTCAAATAAAGTCAAGATTGCGAGGAATAAAGTCAGGATTCAAATAAAACCAGGACTGCAAGAAAAAGTCAAGATTCAATTAAAGTCAGGATTCAAATAAAACCAGGACTGCCAGGAATAAAGTCAGGATTCAAATGAAGCCGGGATTGCGAGGAATAAAGTCAGAATTCAAATAAAACCAGGACTGCCAGGAAAAGTCGGGATTCAAATAAAACCAGGATTGTGAGGAATAAAGTCAGGATTCAAATAAAGTCAATATTGTGAGAATTATGATAAAGCGAAAACTGCAAGAAATAAAGTCAGGATTACGAGAAATAAAGCCAGGATTACGAGAAATAAACACAAAACTGCAAGAATCATCATCAAACTGTAAGAAAAAAGTCAAGATTATGAGAAATAAAGCCAAAATAGCAAGAAATAAAGTCAGGATTACGAGAAATAAAGTCCAAACAGCAATAAGGCCAGGATTATGATCCCATTATTATTATTATCATTACTAGGATTATGATATTCCGGTGATCCCAGGCGACTGCCATTGGTCCGTCCGCACCAGCAGAGAAAAGCAACACCAGGAGAAGTTTGACTTTCCCTTCCTCTCACTTTTCCATTTCTGTGGAATCCTGGGAAGGGTGTGAAGTTTCAGGATCCTGTTCATGAGGATTCAACTCACCTAAACCATGTCATCACTGGCACTTCAATGCACACACATCTCAAACACACACAATATAAACATATGGGATACATTAAACGCATTCTATGTTCATTATGATGTGCAAACTTCTCATTAAAGCTGGTTTTGCTTTTAATTCAGTTGTTTATATACATGCATTAAAGAGGGAAAGTTTCAAATTTCAACTCATAAAGATTCCAGCTTATTTAGCATCATTAAATGAGAAATCAAAATAAACAACAAAAAAAATGGATCAAGCTTAACACATTATTTGAGCGTCTGTGTGTAAACGCCTGTATTTTAGCTTTGTCTCATTAACACCATGAATGAAAATGAACTAATTAGGTGCAAAATATTAAATTCTGCACGACTCGACAGAAATGAGAACTGAAACCAAACCTTTATTGCAGAGGAAACAAAGTCAGGAGAATCTGATTTACAACATGATTAATTATGACTAGAAACCGAACCCTGTCATGAACTACATACACCTAAAAAACAGACATCATTTTACTTAATATTGTAAGTTAATTAAGAAAAAATGCCTTGCATTGGTCCTAAGATGTTCAGACACTAACATTACAAACACAGAGAACATGAGGAGAGGCACAATATGAGCTTTGGAGTTTTTAATACCTCTGTATTCACTAAACTAATATGAGTTATTAGATATAATGTTTTCTTTCCCGCACCAGACATCCCTCCCGATTAAAGTCTGTCAGTTGGAAGAAGAAGATAATCTCTGTTTTAGCGTTTAGATTTTTCCTGAGATGTAACAGACTAAGAGACGAGAGAAGCCTTTGATTTTGAGGTGTTCATGGCTGAGGTTTTAAGAGGAACACTGCGTCGTCCAGCACGTAGTAATGCTTGTGCATGTCTCCCTCGCACAGGTACGGCAGCCGCGTGACGGCCTGCAGCTCGAAGCCCATCTTCAGGAACACGTCTGCGCTCAGGTGCGTCACCTGCTCCTCCCACGTCTTGCCCTCCACCTTGATGTGCTGCTTGGGCCGCACCCAGCTCCCGCCTGAAAGAGAGCGAGTGTGTGAATGTGAGTGAGTATGTGAGAGTGTGTTTGTGTGAGAGAGAGAGAGAGTGAGTGAAAGTGTGTGTGTGTGTGAGTGTGAGAGAGAGAGAGAGAGAGAGAGAGCGAGTGTGCGAGCAAGCGAAAGAGTAAGTGTGTGTGTATATTAATATATAATATTACACTTTGGGGGAGTTGCACCACATGACATTTTATAAACCGGACAAAAAAAAATCTAATATTTTAAGAGAATTATAAGATAATTTTATGGTTTTATTCAACATGTTGGGTGCATTGTATGATTGATTTGGTGGACAAGTTCTTTCAAAATTATTAATATTGTAATATTAATGTCTTTTCCAATGAATAATAAAAGCTCATGCAAAACTACTGAAAAGTCAGCGTGAAACGGAAGTTTCTATAGGGTTTCTTCACTATTAGATGCGAGTGAAACGGCGTCTGGAGCAATAATCCATAAAAAATATTTCAAGGGATTGTTTTCCTTCAAGAATTCTGCAAACAATATATTAAATGTGTATTTTTTTTTAATAACAAAAAACCTAAATACTGTCAACACACAAATAAAACTCACGATGAAATCAAAATAGACAATTGTTATTTTTCAAATGTAATATTGCAGTGTTTATTCTATGAACGCACATCATTAGTATTAGTAACCCTGAATGAGAGTAACAGCATCTTCTCTGATGATGTGGGCGGGGCAACAACCTGTCAATCACATGAGATCCACCAATAGCAAACCACAACCAAGCCCCGCCCACATTTGCTCTTGTTTGTGAAGCGATTCCCTCCATATGCAGAACAATAGAGGAGGAAAACGAGCGCAACGTCCCTGATTTTTAAAAACATGAAATGTTGATTTCACTGGCAAGTGTGAGAGTAATTCCTCTTTGGTAGTGAGATTTGACCTTTGTAAGCGTGTTGCGGATAATGCACCTACCAGCCGACACTTGATCAGCAGCTCTGGTTTCAGCGATCATCTTACCCGTCTCCACATACGGTTGAAACGGCACAACCGCCGCCAACACCAGCCGCCCCGTCTCTGGCACCAAGGACTTCCTGATGTCCCGCAGGAGCTGAAACGGCTCGTCGCAGCGATCCAGCAGGTTCAGGCAGCTGATCAGGTCGTACTGGAAGCCGGTTCTGTGCCAGTCGTCGACTCCCAACACGCTGGCGATTCAAGGTCAAGCACACACTCAGGGGTCAAAGCATCACTGATGAGAAGCACATCATCACGCGGACGCACAGTTACCTGTAATTCTTCCTCTGAAGGTGCCACTTCATGGGCGTGGAGACCTCGGTGGTGTAAACCTCCTTAAAGTGACAGCCCATCACTTCTGTGACGCCTCCGTCCCCGGCTCCCAGATCCAGCATCCGCCGGGCTTTCCATTCAGGCCCGATCTGGAGGAGATTCCGAAACTGCTCCTTGGAAAAGACGAACATGGAGCCGCGGCCCAGAAAGCTGCGGACACAGAGCGGACAGGATCAGACGAGGAACCGCTGGGCAGAGCGAGCGCTGGAGGGAATCGGGGGCGGTTACCCGTTGATGGAGGTGCGAGAGACGATGGGGCTGAAGACGGTGGAGAAGAGCGAGTGGTAAAGCTGCGTGAAGAGCCAGCTGGATTTCTCCTCGCTCTTCCGGAGGAAGGCCTGCGTCTCCTCGTCCATGCGGCTCTGAACGAACGCCGAGCGAATGCTTTCTCCCAGCAGCTCCGGACAGCAATGGTACCACTGCGAACACAACAAACAGCGACTCAAACCACCGTTAACTTCCTTCCAGAGACGCGTTTTGCTTCGGGGGAAATCTGCCGTCTCTCAGTGTGTTGTGCTATTGGTGATCCGTTATGCATGAACAACCTGCAACTGCATGCAGCTTAATCTATAATAGCTAATAACAGTATAGAGCAGCGCTTGCAACATCAAGGTCATGGGTTTGATTCCCAGGGAAAGCAAGAACTGATTAAAATGTCAATGTGTTTCTTGAATGCAATGATAAAAGCATGAATATTAATCTGATCTCAAGGAGGCAGACCAGTAATTAATATTAAATATTAATATATATTATACCAGTTATTATTAAACTCAGAGCAAAATTACATAGAATTAACAATAAATGCACTTTTTTCTATGTATTAATGCTTTATATTAAACAAGTTGTCCTTTTTCAAAATATATTATGAACAACCGAAGTAGTACGTGCAATTACAAAAACTCAACATTTAACATTTAAGTGAATTATGCACAAAGTACAGTTATTGTAGAATGTCAACACAGTTCTGTGGAACTTATAAACACTTATGCATGTTAAATCAAATATCAAAATGTAGAAATTATTTAAAATCCATTTTCCAATTGTGGGAAGCGATTCTGAACACATGAATTGACTTCACACACTTAAAATCTGGAGTGGCAGCCGTTTTAAAAAGATGATCTTTAAAATGTGCAAGTATGCGTGTTTTTTAATGTAAATAAATTTACTTGATCAATTTGCCCCTGAAAATCTGCATCTTTTAGCATCTTTTAGCCTGCAGAAGTGCATCAACATCAAGCATCATGTCCAATTTCAGAATCTGATTGAAGTGCTTGTGTGTGACTTTAATAAAACGAAGAGTAATTAAAGTTAATTATTTATTAATGAATAAAGAAATAATATTTATATGTATCAAATACTGTATTAATTATCAGCTGCGCTCAGGTAATCCCGAACATACACAATATTTTTGGGCAGTGAAATAAGAACAACTAAGAATCTTATAAACTCTAGAAGTTTCTCAGTCATTCTTATTCTCCTCCTCAAATGTGATCAGATGAACGTGACTCTGTCATTACAGGAGAAAAGTGCCTTTAATCACAATCGCTCTTGGTAATTTCACATTTAACGCACTGGCTGACACACATGATGAAATGTTGTATTCGTCACTTTGAATCACTTCATTCGCTTTGAAGAAATTAATGTGATTCTATTGCTCTGTTTTTCATCTCAGGCATCAATATTGAGATTCTGGTTGATGCCGATCTCCGATCTCTATAATGCCTGATAAATCTAAATCCACATTTTTATATACTTTTTGAGCGCCTGAATCCACAAGCAAAAGTCTTGGCATTAAATGCACGTCTCAAACACACATTATGATGTTCTGATTGTAGTTTTATTTAGTTTATAAGAGAGGCTTGAACTGCATTATCCTTTCTGAACTGATTCCAATCATATTTCAATCAATTAAATCCATCATGATGAACATCTGAAGCGTCTCAGTGGAAGGAAATAAAACATAATTTATCAGCTGTAACATATCAGACAAATCTTCTTATCGGGCCGATACGATAACAGTAAAAATTTACGTTATTTGGCGCTAAACGTAAAATCTGTTTTTGTGGTTCAGTGATACAAAATCTTACATATTAATGGATAAAATCAAACATATTTTATCCTTCATATGCAGTTTAGATCAGATTATTTATTGATTAAACAATAGTTGGAAACACATAGTTTGCAGCATTTATTATTGACATTCATGTCATGCAAAATAACTATGAAGAAAAGAGGATAGCGGAACGTTATGGGAACGTTCTGCAAACCTAAAAAGAAACATTACAAAAAAAGATCTGACTAACCAAAAACAAACTTTACAAACGTGTTTTGGGAGGGAAAAGCTGTTCCCTGGGATGCTGTTTTGTTACAGATTACGGTAACGAATGATATTTACACTGGCGCTCCAATAACACTAAAGGTAAACGTCCAAACACACGCCCAAATCATGGTAATACTGTGGTAACAGTGGTAATGCCATGGTATTTTGACGCACACTATGGTAAATAAAGGTTGCGTATGCAGTTATATTTATATGACGCTCCAGCAGACAAATGAAAACATGGGATCCTGTCCGAATATCACAGTAGTTCCACAATAGGGATCATTTTAATGTGCTAATACCATGGTATTTTGATACACACTATGGTACTGAAAAGTGAACATTCATGCACTTCAAGGAATAACATAGCAAACGTACAAAAATAACATAGTAATGCCTTCCCTTGCCAAAAACCCGATTGGAAAATCACTTTGTCCTGTAGGATCTGAAAGGATACTCTGAATTACTTTCATGTAATTTTGGTTTCTTCTATATATTGTTTTATATTTGATATCTTGATCTCAACAATCACTGAAGTGAGTTTACACTAATTACAACACAATCAAAAACTACTATTTGTTAGTAAAAGAAAAAAATGGAAAAGTGCACCTTTAAGATTCTTGAAAGACTTTAAAAGGAAGAGAAGTTTTCCCAGTTTTAGACATGAAGAAGGATCCATTCAAATCTTGTAGAAATGATCCTATAGGATATTTATGCCAGACGAATCCTATCGGAATACTTTAGGAAACGGTTCCAATATCTGATGGGAATACTATTTAGGATCCTTTAGGATGTCACGGGTTGGTGTTTTCTGTCAGTAAACGCAGTGATGGTTTCACCAACACTGCATGAACACTCGGGATGATCCCGTGGTTTCTGGGAGCATGTGAGGTGTGCTCACCTGTGCGGCTTCCGCTCCGGGTGTATCCGTGTCTGCCAGCATGTTTACGAGCAGAGAGCGAGCCACCGGACTCCGAACAAACTTCTCCGTCCACATCCTTCGCATCGCCAGCAGGAAGAACACGTAAAACAGCAGCCAAGCGCCGAAGACCAGCAGCTTCATCTGCTGAGACATGGTGACGGACTGAGCAGATGCTGCTGGAGGAGACATATATACACACACACACTCACTGTCTCCCTCCCACTGACACACACACACTCACTGTCATCCTCCCACTGACACACACACACTCTCTATCTCTCCCACTCAAACACACACTCACACCCACTGACACACATCAAACACACACTCACACCCACTGACACACATTCAAACACACACTCTTTCACTCACTCAGACACACACTGTCTGTCTGTCTCTCTCTCTCTCACTCAAACACACACACACACACACACTGTCTGTCTGTCTGTCTGTCTGTCTCTCTCTCTCACACACACACACTGTCTGTCTGTCTGTCTGTCTGTCTCTCTCTCTCTCTCTCTCTCACTCACTCACTCACTCACTCACTCACTCACTCACTCAAACACACACACTGTCTCTCTCTCTCCCCCCACTCAAACACACACACACACTATCTGTCTGTCTGTCTGTCTGTCTGTCTCTCTCTCTCTCTCCCCCCACTCAAACACAAACACAAACACAAACACAAACAAACAAACCTGGAGGCGTCCTGCTGTTTGGACACACACATCTTCGTTAAGTGTAATCTGAACTACAAACACATTTGGCACAAACCAGCTGAGCGGATCATCACTTCCTGTCTGTGTTACATTTGAAAGAACCCGACACGTCACGTGACCGGTCACGCGCGTGATCAGCGCTAGGCGGCGCGCGTCCACGGCTCTGAGTCCAGGAGGCGCTTAACCTGCAGCGTTTCATCGATATTGACTTATTTCACATGCATGTGTAAAATAATGCGCTCTTTCTCCAATTAGCCTTCTTGTTAGATTTAATATTTTAAATTAAAATATAAAAATGATTGAATTATTTTTGTTTATTAATTATAGTATTAAATTAATATTTTATATTAAAATATTAAAATATTTTATTTACATTATAATAAAAATTATTTAATTTAAAATAATAAATGAATTATAATATGAAATTAATATTTTATATTAAAATATTCAAATGTGACGTTTTACATTCAAATATAAACTAATTTAATTTAAAATATTACATCAATTATAATATTGAATTACTATTTTATATTAAAATATTAAAACGCAAAATGTTTCTTTCAAATAAAAATATTAACAAAAAATTAAATTAATTATAAACTGAAAAAAACTGACTTTTACTTTTGAAAAAGTGTATGTGTACATAAAAGTGTAAAAAAAACCTGATATTACCCAAAGACAAGGGATCCAAAGACAGTTTTTCACGACAGACAGACTTAGTCTTGAACAGAAATCTTTGTGTATAGAATAAATAAATAAATAAAACTGTGTATAGAAATATATGCGAACATAAATAAAAAAAAGTTCCATAGAAATATCAACACTCATGTTTAATAGATTTGTGCACTAATATCTACTTTAAAATGTGTTCCGATCATAAATCTGGATATTTACTCTTTGCGCTCTTACCCGGGATCTTTGCGCGCACCCGCAGATGGCCATGCGCGTTCATGCGTCACTCGGGAGCGCGCGCCAGATGTAGTTGCTCCTCCTGCGCGCGCTCCCGATGAGACAGTGCAGAGATTACATCTATGTCTCAATAATCTTCAACCATTAGTGGAGGAAAAGAGTGAAAGAAACTGTCTTACTGACAGAAAAGAGACAAACTGACATTATAATCCGCAGCAGAGGAAGAGTAGAGATGATAGATGGAGAGTTTGATGTGAAAGAGGAAGAGCCCTGGTATGATCATCAGGATCTGGAGCATGGTGAGTCAGGATCATCACAGAAATGAGACTTTATGATACTTTTGCATGAAAATAATTGAAAAAAGTCGGCAGACGCACATTTTCATGATCAGATTTACACTGATGTGCATATATATATATATATATATATATATAGCTTTGTGCAAAAGTCTTAGGCACATTCATATTTTCACTCAAAGTAGTTTTAAGGCAGTTCTTTCTATCTTTTGCTGCTGTGTGTCAGGAGGAAACATCAGTTTATATTTGTAATTGTAATAATCTGTGATATTTCAGGAGTCTGGCAGCAGCTTCACACACACACACACACACTCACACACGCACACTTCTGTGCAAGTCTTAGATACAGCATCTGGGGTCTCATTTATAAAACTGTGCGTAGGATCCCTACTAAAAGTTTACGTGCACCCATAAGCCAAAAATGGCATACACCCAAAAATATTCCGATTTATAAAACCTCACCATCTGTGTCGCCAATTCCCTTTGTCTCCACAATGTGCATACACGCGGCTCAAAGTTTGCTTAAAGGTGCGCACATTCTCCCGTCAAGTTTGTTTTTTATAGATCACAACCTTTGCGTGGAAACTGGCGTATGTACGTCTCCATCATCCAGTGTGTCTGAAGAAACTGAGAATAAATCCAGAAGAACTTGAAGAAACCAAACAGCGAAACTCCCTGAATCTCTGAGCAAGAGTCACGGACGAAAGCTGTTTTAAATGAATATTGATCTGATTTAGTGAATTGTTGAATAAAGTGAATTGATCAATAAAATCCATTTATTTATTAAAAGAGTTTTGCTGCTCGGTTTCATCCAGTGTCTGATCCTGCAGTTCTTCTGTCTCAGTTTCTTCAGACGCACTGGATGATGGAGAGATCAGATCTGTGTGTGAAGCTGCTGTACCTAAGACTTGCACAGAAGTGTGTGTGAGTGTGTGTGTATGAGTGTGTGTGTGTGTGTACGAGTGTGTGTGAGTGTGTATAAACAAATCAAAAGTCCGATTGTGGTCAGTATGAGTCGAGCTCGTGTTGCTCATCGTTGTTCTTTCTGCAGATCTTCATTTCGCCGCTGAAATGGGTAAAAATTTACTGCAGCAAAACAATGAACTGGAGGAGAAACTCCAACAGATGCAGGAGAACAACCAGGACCAACTGCTGGAGATAGACGTACTGCTATCCATCCATCCATCCATCCACCCATCCATCTATCCATGCATCCATCCATCCACCCGTCCATCCACCCATCCATCCACCCACCCATCTATCTATCCATCCATCCACCCGTCCATCCACCCATCCATCCACCCACCCATCTATCTATCCATCCATCCACCCGTCCATCCACCCATCCGTCCATCCACCCACCCATCCATCCATCCATCCACCCACCCGCCCATCCATCCATCCGTCCATCCACCCACCCACCCACCCACCCATCCATCCATTCATCCATCCATCCATCTATTCACCAGCTATCTGTCGTTTATGTATTATGTATTAGTTTATGTATTGAATGCACAGTCTTTATATTGTCCTTTATAATTAATACAGACGAGTCAAACTGAACCTGTCAGTCTGAGTCTAACGTTATTTTCTCCTTTATCCAGTATCTTTCTAAACAGGTGGATTTGCTGCGGTCAGTGAACGATCAGCACGCTAAAGTGTTCGAGCAGCTGGACGCAGCGGCCCGAGACCTGGAACTGAAGAACCAGAGACTGCTGCAGGAGAACCGAGCGGCGCAGATCAAGATCCGAGGGTAAGAGTTCAGAATCCGCTGTGAACGAGGGAGTGATGCTGTGAATGACGCGTCTCCTCACAGGCTCACAGAGACGGCGGACGGGCTGCAGACGCAACTGGACGAGCTCCAGAGAGACATGAAGAAGCTGGTTTCTGCGGAACAGACCCGGTCTCACGCACATCTGGATCCTCCACGGCACCATCATGTTCAGGGTCTCACACGCCGCAAGAATCAGTTACAGTACGTTACTGCACGTTTTACCATGTTTTACGTCAATTAAATTAGTGCGCAATCAGTCAAGTGGATTAGTAAGAGAAAGCAAGTTCATCTGTACAGACATAATGCTAATTCAAAGGGCTTTACATAGAAAAATAATTACAATAGGGAAATATCATGTATAATTTTTTATATATGCATAAGAAAATTAAATACAATTACAATACAAAATTAAATATAATGCAAAAAAAATGCTAAAAAATTAAATACATGCATAAGGAAATGAAATATGCATAAGAAAATTAAATATCATGCATAAGAAAATTAAATACATAAAAAATTAAATATCATGCATAAAAAAATATTGTTTATACAATGCTTTTTTTCTGTTCAGACTTAAAGTAATATTATCATGGTGTTGCAAAATGATAAAATGGAATGTTCCCTAAATGTTTATTGGCTTTATTTCAGGTACATTCCCCATGAGCCCTACATTTCCAGCAGCCGCTGTTCCCTGAACCGGGAAGAGCCGGAGGAGCGAAACGAGTGCCGGGAGCTCCTGCAGGCCCGGCTGCGCACAGAGCGCGCTCAGAGAGAGGCCGCGGAGCGAGAGGCACGTGTTCTGGCGCACCAGCTCAGCCGACTGGAGCCCAAAGCGGCGCTGCTCGGGGTCTATGAGGGCCGGCTGGCCGAGACGGAGGCAGAAGTCCAGGAGCTCCGACTTCTTCTGCACTCGAGCAAAAGCAACTTGGATGATGAGGTGTGTGTGGTCAGTTTCAGCGGTAACGAGCATCATGGGATCTCTCTGCTGAACGAGATGGATGCGCAGTACACGGCCCTGAAGGAGAAATACGACACGCTTCTGCGGCGCGGCCGGGGTGGGATGTTGACGCACAACCACAAAGCTGTCCAAACACACACACACTCTCAGGGAGTGAACACACAGGCCGAGGAACCCGAGGAACCCGCTTACAAAGCCTTGTTTCGGGAGATCTTCACCTTCATTCAAAAGAGCAAAAAGGACCTGAAAGAAAGCAGGACCCTCATTCCGGCTGAATGAGATTTATGCTTTGCATACATCACCTTTACATGCAGAAACTATGTAATTTAAGTTAAACATTGAATTAAACATGCGATTTTGTATTTTCTTGTAAGACTGAAACATCTTTTTTTTACAGTGTAGGTTATTTGGACTTTAAAGCTATGAAACGACTCGTCTGTTTTAACAAAATGTACAGAATATTATATATTTAAGTAAAATAATATATATATGGTGATTATATATATAAAGATTTATATCAAATATTTATGAAGAAATGTGAAAATATTTGTATGTTATTATATGTTATTATGATATAATGTTATTATATACTAAAATGCTGCTTCTGTATGAAGATTGACACAAATATGTAGAAATGTTTACAATTTAAATGTATCATTTTTGAAATTTAATTCATATAATTTGTGTATAATAAAATTGTATAATATAAATTTTATAAATAATATAAAATGTATAATAAATGTGATAAATGTCATAAAAATAATTTCCCGTGCAAACCATTTTTTATTTTGAATATTGGGGAGAAATAGCTATGTGGATTTAAGCCTTTAAGTGCTTTTTTAGTCGTAACTGATCCTTGCTTTTGTTGCATCACTTTTTAAAGGAAACCCATTATCTTTCAGATGTCAGCGATTCAAAAACATTTTTACTGGCATGTGAACTTTGTGACACTAGTAGTTCATCTACATTCACATTTATCAGCTGCTTTTATCATCGCATTCAAAAAACACATTGACATTCTAATCAGTTCTTGCTTTTCCTGAGAAACGAACCCTTGACCTTGATGTTGCAAGCGCCGCTCTCTACAGTTAGACTACATTACCATTTCTTGAGATTCAAAACGAAACAAGGCAACTGGAAGTTCAAGTGTATCAGTCTGAACCTTGTCAAGTCATCGTTCATCTTGAACTGCGTGTTTGCATCACTAGATTGACACCACCTTTGACCTCTATCAGCAGTGCAGAGGTGAAGTCCAAACTTTATTCTGCATAGAACTGAACATGAACATAAGAGATCCAGGTGGAAAGTCTGTGTTTAGTCACAGCCTTTGATAAGAAGTGAGTGTCTTCATCGCAAACAGCGTTAGATAACGCCAGCGGACAGAACCGCCACTTATCTTCAGCACTCTCCACTAGATTACAGCTGGAGTTTGCACTTTGCTCGTGCTGAAAATGCAAAAGTTAATGCTTTGGTGGCAATCCATGCTTTCACTCTTACACTGCTAATACTCATCTTCTGAAAAAGTACCGAATCTCAGGGGAAAACCTCATTACATCAAATGCAATTTGGGTTTCAGGAATGTCATTCTAAAGATTGCTTTCAGATTGTTTTCTTTTCGAAAATATCAAATGTAAAAAGGAGTAACGAGGTGTGGTGGGAGAAGATTTAAAGAGAGCCTTTAATATGCAAAATCATGAGATTGTAATATATTAATAAGTCATCAGATTATATTTTCTCACCAGGTAATGAAATGGATAAGATCATACGTTGCTGTGTTTGTCTAGACTTCACACATACTTTCCAATTCTGCTGGCGTTCCTCAAGGTTCAATACTGGGACCGTTGTTGTTGTTGGTCAGTTTGTATATTAATAGCCTGATATTTGCGCATCTGCTGTTAATTGTCAGATGTTTGCTGACGACACGGTTATATATGTGCATGCAAAAACACAGAAGAATTGTTATTAAATTTATGTTTACATCTTGATGTTAAAAACATCTTACGTTTTTATCAAAGTCTGCAAACAGAGATACAGATGCACACGATACAAAATAATCAGTAGTCTGTGATTATAATTATGTAGGCATTCACAACTTTAGTTTAAATAGTTTTAACTTTATATTAAGATATCATTCTTGGTGTAATACATTTAAGCACTAGGTAATATTAGATTAGTCACATATGTAGTTATTAATAATTAACAGAGTAATTATTATGTAATGTTATTACCACAGTAAAGTAAATGGTTACATGTAACGTGTAACACTGTTACAGTGTTAACATGAGTTGTGTCTGTTAGTATAATTAAATTAACTTTTGTTTACATGATTAATGCTAAGATTGATAAATACTGTAACACATTACATTCATGCTCATGCATTTATCAGACGCTTTTATCATCGCATTCAAGAAACACATTGATATTCTAATCAGTTCTTGCTTTCCCTGGGAATCAAGCCCATGACCTTGATGTTGCAAGCAGCGCTCTATGCTGTTAGAGATGACCATTTATTGAGACTAAAAAAAGAAACAATTTAATTTAAAGTTTGTCTCCCGTATTGTGTTTGTTTTATTTACGTAATCTGCGTTTTCCCTCCTCCTCCGTTCCTCCATGTGTGTGTGTGTCTCTATAGCAATAAAAAACAAGTTTTTTCCATTGTCATTAGCACTAATAAGGGAGTTTTTTAGAGGCCCGGAACGGATTTATTTATTTTTCTTATGGGAAAAGTGATTTGAGATACGAGCAACTCAATTTAAGAGCTCCAACTCCCTGGAACTGATTATGCTCATATCTCAAGGCATTACTGTACAATCATTCATTATAAACATGAAAATAACAGTTTTAATGTTCTGGTTTAATTCCAGCTATAAAGCAATACACAGTCATTATGTAGCTTTGTTCAGTTAATCAGTGCAATAATATTACTCAATATTAATAATCTTCTGTATGAAATCAATAAAAAAAAGACAAGATTTCAGTTGCAACGTTTATTGAGAATGAAATACAAATAAAACCGTTTGATTCAGGGTTTGTGAGTGTGTGACTGCAACGATCCGGCTTGAGAATGAGGAACGCTTCGATCCAGATGTGCAGTTACAGATGCATGTGAAGGTTATTTCAGACATAATGAGACTAATGCAATATTTCCCCTGAATTATTAAGAGGCACTTTCCATCTCAACACTTCCCCGTTGAAACATAACCAGCAAAAATAAAAGGAAAAATAGTCTCGCAAGAAATAAATGTTTTGCAAATATGAACTCGCTTCTCCGGAAACCATTCCGATTTACGCCAAAAAATATTCATGAACGTTGATTCATACATTACGGTAGCTTTTTATTGGTCAGAATTGATTTAAACTGCTCCAGAAACCACAATATCCGCATGTTTGATTCATTTTTTTGGTTGCAAGAGCTGTAAACATTTCACCAGGAGCTTTTACGGCCTTCATTTGACCCAATGAGAGCAGAGAAATTAACATTGGACAGTCAGATTTACTGTGACCCGATGCCATTCTGATCCTGCGCTGTTCTGTGGTTACAGTAAGTCATGTTTCTATGCGGGGAAAGAAAAACAACAAAAGAAACGATATGCAATAAAACCAAGGAGATTATTAAACCAAACATCTGTTGTTTTTTTTTTAGGTCAGCTACATCTGAGGATCAGCTCCCAAAGGCCACAGTTACACCATGATCTCCCTTCATCTTTATTACAAACTACTCTCATATTACATCATAAAAAAGAAAAACAAAGGAATAACTGAAAGTCTGCATACATCTGCGTTCCTTTATGCTAAAATGTGAGAATGAAATCGATCTTCAGCCCTTTTTCTGAGAAGCTCCTGGGGGTCAGAAGGGTCAGCGTGTGCAGAAGCTCCTCCCACCCCGTCAGCCGAGGGCAGTGATTGGTTCATGTGTTTGGCTCCGCCTCCTGAGGCAAACGAGCTGATTGACAGGATCCCGAGGCTCCGGATCTTCCGTCAGGAGCGAACCGTTCCCTTCAGATACCACATCCCTCCCATACACACGCAGCACTCCTGAACACACACACAGTTATTAACACAGTCTTGCTTCAACAATCACTAGTTTTCTGCAGTCATTCTAATATCATTAAGATACTATTGCGGTTTTTATTAATATTCTGAATTGCATTATATAACATTAATTAACCGCATACCCTTAAGACACAGATAGTTGTATTTATGCAACATTTACAGTAAATACTAAAGTAACTACATGCACAAATGAAGCATTACAGTTTTGTTTCTAAATAATACATGAAAATGAGAAGATTTTCTGAAATACAATATTTAGGTCATTTTAATAGTTATTTAATATAATTTATTTTAGTCATGGTAAAGAGTGTGTGTGTGTGTGTGTGAGAGAGAGTGAGCGAGCGTGTGATCGAGTGAGTATGTGTGTGTGAGAGAGAGAGTGAGTGAGAGTGTGTGATCGAGTGTGTGTGAGTGTGTGAGTGAGTGAGTGAGTGAGTGATAGATCGAGTGTGTGAGAGAGTGAGAGTGAGTTGCATCGGCACCTTGAGCAGTCGATCCATGTCGGTTTTGGTGACAGCGTCTCCGAGTTCCTGCGTGAGGCGAGTCTGGATGACGTTTCGTCTGACGCGATAGTTCTTCATGAAGATCTCGAACAGAATCTGCCGGTGCTGAAAAACCAACGAGAGCCTCGATCAGACGGACGGAGAACCACAAACACGCGCTTTTATCATCGCATTCAAGAAACACATTGACATTCTAATCAGTTCTTGCTTTCCCTGGGAATCAAACCCATGACCTTGACGTTGCAAGCGCCACTCTCTACTAGTTAGACACAGGAAAGCTGTTTTGAACTGCATTCATCACATTCAAATCGCTTTTCTAGAAATCCGGTTCAGTCGAACCAATCTGATGGATTTCACACAGTGACTTTCTCACACCATTTACAAAAATGTCAGACATCGTTTGAACTTTCCTGTGTGTCTAACAGTAGAGAGCGGCGCTCGCAACATCAAGGTCATGGGTTCGATTCCCAGGGAAAGCAAGAACTGATTAGAATGTCAATGTGTTTCTTGAATGCGATGATAAAATGAGCTGATAAATGCATGAGTGTGAATGTTATAGGAAACATGCTAAATGTCGCTGTGTTGCTTGTGTTGTTGTGAAGCGCCGTAAATGACAACATTAAGAAGTTCAGGAGGAGTGAAGCACCTTGTCGAAGGTTTCTCCGCTCTCCCACAGACCGAACACCTTCTGCTCGTCCGCCGTGGCGCCGCTCTGCAGAGGAAACTGAACACACATCACAGGAAACACCGTTACAAGACGCGGAGCAGAAACGCATTACAATATATCCTGACAAGAAGATCTGTGTGTTTGAGCCTTAAAGAGAGAAGCGTGCAGTTACACACACACACACACATTAACCTCGACTAATGAATGAGTAATTAGCCTTAACTCCAATATTAGCAGGCACATTAGCAATTATACACACACACCCACTCAAACACACTCTCAAACATACATACACACACACACACAAACAACACAAACGCAGACTCACACATTAAACTCGACTAATTAATGAGTAATTAGCTTTAACTCCAATATTAGCAGTAATATTAGCCATTACACACACACACACACACACTCAAACACACACTCAAACAAAACACACACCCACGCATTTAGACTGTCAAATGAGCTTTAACTCAATTATTAGCCGTTGAACACACACACACACACACACACACATAATCCAATAAGCTTCGGATCGCGTCATTAGTGATTTAACAGACAATTAAAGCCAGAAGCAAAACCTCTGAGAAACATCCTCTATTCTGAACTAAAATAACTAACATGCAAGTCTTTAGTAATGACTGATGATGAATCAAATGTGCTAAATGAATAAACGTAAACGCATACGAGTGACTTATAACTGCTCGTCACAGCTGAGCTTTAACATCGAGGTTTAAGATCCTGACTCGTTTTCCAGACGCATGCATTAAACCAACAACATGCATTCAGGAAGAGCGGGGCGAGGTGTCCGGGCACTTACGGGCACCAGGATCTGCTTGCACTGGTTCTGGAGGATGGTGTCCTGCAGCAGGCGGTCCGTCACCTGCCCGAACACAGAGTGACCCGACGGCAGGCTGGCCAGATGCAGGTTAAACAGCCGCTTGACCTCACTCAGACACAGAACGTAATGCTTCCTGAAGCTGCTCTGCACAAACTCCTGCAGCTCGGCGCCGGACGCGTGTCCGTTCTGAGGGTCCGGGGCCGGGGGGTCGGGGTAACCGTTGAGCGAGCCGTTGGTGAGCGGGCCTGACATGTCCATGGGCTCCTCTGAGTCGCTCACAGGCTCCTGCTTGACCCGCACCGGAGCGCCGGGGTCAGCGGGTCGGGACGTCTTCAGTCTGCGCGCGTCCAGCTCCCTCTGCAGGACGCCATGCCCGTCCCTCGCGCCCTCTCGCGCTGCTCTCAGACGCTGCTCTCCGCTCACGAGAACCGGATCTGTCAGAACACACAGCAGATCCACACATCTGGGTCACACTTTAGATTCGGGTCCAATTCTCACTATTAACTACGACTTTTGCCTCAAACTCTTAAATCACTGCTTAATAGTTGGTACGGTAGTTGTTGAGTCGGAATAAGAGATTTGGAATATAGAATGCTTTAATAAACAGCTGGTAATATGCATGATAATAAGCAACTAGTTTATAGTGAGAATAAAAGACACTTTACTATATATTCACATAGAAAACAGCTGTTTTACACTGATATAATATTACACTGTTTTACTGTATTTATAAGTAAAAGTCAAAACATACCCATCTGAACCTCCTTTTTAGGCACAAAGTCATCTTTGGAGAAGTTAAACACTTTTTCCAACCTGAAAAACAGTGTGTATTTAAAAACTAGGAGACTGAGATTATTATTCATCTCATCCAAAAAAAGGAACATTTGTCCATGGAATTATTTTATCCATTCACTTTTCCACAGGGATTTAAAAATAAGAGTCTTGGTTAAAGAGTTATAACCCATAAATAAAGCCAGAAACACGACATTACAAAATTCAACAGTTCAACAGGGGAAGAACTACAATCCCATGATGCACTGCAAACAACATGTTCAAATTAAAAATGGAGAAACAAAATAAATCTTGCAATGCGTAATGGATTTTGATTCTTTGATTGGTGGAGATTTCTCTGGAGGATCATGGGTAATGTAGTTTTTCCACAGGGATTCTGCTGTTTAATACGATTGAACTTGCCATTAGTTATAGTGAATAATCAATTCTCCAATGGAGAAAACAATGGGATTTTCACTTCCGGAACCCGGTTTACTCTCTTCCATGAAACACAAAAGATGCTTTTCTTCACAACAAAAGTGCGTCAGATTTTTACCGCCATTAAGTTCATGCAACTTATGCACAATATTCTCAATATTATATACAAACACTTCTCAAAACAGAAGCTCTTTAAATGCATCATAGAGTAAAGGAAATATGGCGCTGGAAAAACATGGGGTGAGTAAATGATAAAACGTTGATTTTTGGATAGAATATGTCTTTAAATGCAACACATTGTCAAGGTTTGTGGCGGTTTCTCACTTGGACTGAATGCCCAGCCAGAGCATCTGCTGCCGTTGAGCCACATCCGGGTGCTTCCTGATGAAGTCCTGATCCGTGGGCAGCAGGAAGTCCCAGCCTCGGTTTAATCGAGGGACTGACATCTGCTCCAGGAAGTCCTTCACGTCCTCTGGAGGAAGCTGGAGTCACATGACACACACCATTAATGCTCAAAATAATCAGGATTAACCCTGTAAAGCCTGACATATGAAATGGTTTGAACTGGAATAATGTATTAAAACTTTAGACAATATTTAATGTGTTTTGGTGAGTATTATACTTATGATATAGTGGGAATATGGAGAAAAACAGCTCAAACCGAGCAAAAATATGCAATTTGGAGCAAATGCTGATATTAATTTGGACAAAACATGATCATTCTGATGCAAATCAATGAGATGTTTATAACAGAACAGCAGAAACTGACGTAAAATGTATATATCAATATCTGCCATTAATATCTTAGTAAAATTATATTTAAATGCTCAGTTTTATGATCAAATCTTGTAGTTTTAAGCTTATAATGCAATGCAGCTCAAAGATGATTGACAGATGAAGAAATAAAGCTGCTGATCATATTTGATGCTGGTGATTTTGATAATAAATGTGGTCTGGATAATCAAGCAAACATGAGCTGCTTCAGTCCAGCTGAAATATCACTAACAATATCAAAGTTATTCTGTTTCCTGGATGAAAATCAGGGCAGATTTGAGCAGAAACACACTGAAGGTTTTTACAACGACCTTAAAACACTTTTACACGTGAAACATCGATCAGACGCACTGAAGCAGAGTGAGAGCAGCAGACTTATCAGCTGCATTTACATCATTCAGAGCAGGGTTCTCCAAACTGTTCAGCCCGAGGGCCGCATTAACTGTGAAACAGCAATTCGGGAGCCGACTACACACTCGAGGTCCAAATAAAAAAAAGAATCAAAACATGGATGTTGTTTTTAATTATTTATTTAATATTATTTTATTCAGTTATTATTTAATAACACAATGATACACTACACATGATCACCTGTATTAGTGGGAATGGTGAAAATGTTTCCTGGATGCCAAAATAGCAGACATTTCTGGCTTTAGATTTGATGTCACTAACATAAACAGTGACCTGAGATTATCATCGGACAAGTTTGTTCTCAAATTGTTCTTCACGTATTTTATTTTTGAAAATGTTTGTTCACACATGTATGTTGTTCAAAAGATTGAAAGGTACATTGATGCAAAAGTTGACATTAGGAATGTCTTCCTTAGGCAAAAACGGGGGAAAAAACCCACCAGTCCTTCTTTGAATTTGTCCCTAAGGAGGTCACTAGATGGCGTTACCGTATTTTCCGGCATATAACCCGAGGGTATACCTGATTTTACAAACCCCGCAAGTGGTGTGCGGGTTATATAAGGGTGTGGGCTATAATCACACATTTTATATGTTTATAAATTTTATATATCACACCCGTGAGCTATATGAGGGTGCGGATTATCTGCGTCTGCGGATTATATGCGGAGAAAAAACGGTATATTATCTCACTGACGGTGAGCAAAAGCAGAAAAAAGTAAGCAGCAAATAAGGTTTTGTAATGTAGTGATCGGTTGGAAAACGTCTCCGTTTACTATCGTAACTCGGTTATTTTTCCATATTCCGTTTAGAGAAGTGTGAAGGAAATATTCTGACGCAATTGTTGCGCTTATGCTATTTATACCGTCTGTCTGCCAGATCCGCATTGCGCTACGATTGGCCAGTTATAAACTGGTCGTTATGCTATAAGATTTCAGAAATGACGTGAAGGGGAGGAGTTCCCAAATGCATTTCATTGCAACATCTCGTTCCCGCTCTCGAAAGGGAACGCACTACTGCGCGCCTCTATTTGAATTCGGTAAAAACATAACGTCCACAAAGCGGCGGCTGATCTTGGCAGGATACACGTAAATGTATGTAATTTTTTTTCGGTAGACAAAAAGGTCTCTGCGGGCCGGATGAGAGGGCTTTGCAGTAGGGCCGTAGTTTGGGGACCCCTGATTTAGTGCATTGAATATGATACGGTGGACTTCATGCTAAAAGCATCTCACAGCGCCTCCTTCTGTTAAATTCAAGCACTGATTAAAGCTCACAAACCTTAATGATGGCGGCGACCTCCTTCCTCATCAGCGTTCGCTCTAGCGTGAATCTCCACATCTGAGAACAGAGCAAACGCTTTCTGATGAGAGCAACACGGATTACATGGCGGGACGTACTGACATTCCCACTCAAACCAGGAATCATATAAAGCTAAAACACATATTAGAGTCAGAATCAAAGCTCACCACGAAGTCTCGCCCGCGGCAGAGCAGCTCGGCAGGAACGCCGCTGTGGGAACTGCAGCTGTTTTTGGGGTACAGCACGTCACTGGCAAACACACACGGCAGGGTTTAAAACATCGTGCATCACCTGCAGGTTCAGGGTAAGCGTAATGTAAAAAGCCTGACCTCTTCACGACCCAGTTGCCCTGGACGAGCAGCGCCACCTGCTGGATGCATCGCAGAACGGCGGTGGAGTCCGTGCCCGACGCCAGCAGCCCCATCAGATTGGCAAACGGCATTACCTTCACTACCACACACACACACACACACACACACATATACACATATATATATATATATATATATACACAGTAATGCCTCGGTTTATGAGTGACTTAGTATACGAGCAAATCGGTGCACGAGCATTGTATCAGTGTGCGAGAAAAATATTCCCTCGCCCACACGCATTTTTGTGTGGAAAAGATCTAACGCTCAGCATCTTTGCGCGCATTTTTATTGGAAATATCCTAATATTTATATATAAATACGCGGTTCCAACCCCTTTATCATCCTTCACTCTCTCAGCATCGCTTGGTTTGGTTGCATCAATCACAGTGATACTTTTATAAGTGATTTACAGCGGTTTTACCTCATGTTGTCAACATTAATACAGCATATAGAAAGAAGGTACGAAATCCTCCCTTTAAGCAGTAACACCCCGTTCCCCCTCCTCTCGTACTCAAAGCTGAAAATTGTCAAGTATTTTTTTGAGTTTAATTGTCAATTATTAATTAGTATTTATATGAGATCTTAATCGTTATAATTTTAACTCTAATTAATAGGGTAAAACCAAAAAAAATATTTAAAATGGGCATTTATGGTCGTGTGGAACGAATAGATTGGTTTTTAGCGCATTCTTATGGGGAAAGTTGTTTTGGTTTACGAGAAATTTGGGTTACGAGGTCTTGGAACGAAAGGGGCTAGGGGCCCACACCACCTCACTCCTTCACTTCACGTGTTCGTCAACTAAAAGTGTTTGCGTGAGCAAAAACAGCAATGGAGAGAAGATCGAAAGCATCTGAGGAATGTGTGTATTGTACCGCTCTCTACTGTTTGAGACACAGGAAAGCTACAGGAAGAATATACAAATGCTCTGAAAGCACTTGCTCATTCGTTACTGTAATTAAATCGCAGTCTGCATGATTTACAATCACACTAAGCCATTCAATCACAGTAAGCCATTTAATTTCAATAAAATCAAGAATAAAGAACAGCGTAAGTCCAGCTGACCGTTCTTCATCAGCGTCTTGACTTGATCTCCCAGAGGAAGCGTGCGGAGCTGTGCCATGGACAGAACGTTACTGGGACCCACGGGCTTCACGCTGGACAACGAGACAAAACCAGATCAGAAAAACACCAACCCGTCATTACATCCCAGAGTAACTTCCTCTACTTACACTTTCTCTTCCGCCAGAGGAGGCATGAGCATGGACAGATATTCACTGTGGAGAAAACAAAGGTATGAGATAAACACCAACACTAAGCCCCCCCCCCCCCCTCTACCCCGTTCCCTCATGCACTAACCTTGGGGTTTTCACCAGCTCTGTGTTTTCTGTGGTATCCATGGCCTGGCAGTAAAGATACTGCCGCTCATGATCAGAACGTCCGTCCTGCAGATGCAACCAGAATTCATGCATCACATATAATACATAAAGAATGCGCAGATATTCGGTAATGCAAAAAATAAATAAATAAATCGCAGTAATAAACACACACAGTATTATTGTGGACGCACGAACAAATGATCGCATTACAAATTGCTTGGACTTTTATAATGGATTTTGAAATGGTTCTTATCCATGAAACTCAACTCTGCATTAAAGAACCTGGGCGGATGAAAACGCAAAATGACTCCCTGAAAGTAGGTGGCGCTGACAACAATCAGCATTGCAACTTTCTGACGCAAATTAGAGAAAAAAAGTCAATTGTTATTTACATTTATTCAAACAGACGTTCAGATTAAATAACAACAGATACTTAAAGAAAACATTTTTCTGCCTGTGACTCTTTTTCCTACATAATAAAATACAAAACTCAATCGCTGTCTTGCGTTGGAATGCTGGTGTTTGGGAACAATCGTGTGACGCCTCTGGAGGAAATAAAGCAAATCATCCTGATCACAGACTTTCACTCCGGCGTTTCAGAGACAAACCAATATTTGAGATGCTCCGATGCCATTGGTCCACAGGTAACTGCAGTCACCCAATCACGGCCTCATTTGAAACGCTGCGATGCCATTGGTCCACCGGTCACTCCAGTCATCCAATCACAGCCTCATTTGAGACGCTGCAATGCCATTGGTCCACCGGTCACTCCAGTCATCCAATCACGGCCTCATTTGAGACGCTGCGATGCCATTGGTCCACCGGTTACTCCAATCATCCAATCACGGCCTCATTTGAGACGCTGCGATGCCATTGGTCCACCGGTTACTCCAATCATCCAATCACGGCCTCATTTGAGACGCTGCAATGCCATTGGTCCACCGGTTACTCCAGTCATCCAATCACAGCCTCATTTGAGACGCTGCGATGCCACATTGGTCCAACGGTCCATTTATTCAACCCATTCGTTCATTCAGTAATGAAACACAGCCGAGACACAAAACTGTCCTGTGCTTTTGTTCGTTGGTGAAATAGAGCAAAAACAGGCAATATTGTGTCTAAAATGAGTCACTTAATATTAACTTCTTGTTTATTGAACTGTTGAATAAAATCAATATCACATTTGTAGTCGTGATGATATTTGGAGAAAAACAGCACTGTTTGTGTGATATTAACTATGATATAAAATACATTTGTTTTAGGTATTTCTGCCTCTTGAATATTGAGGGCATTATAAATCTCTCTTAATAGCGTAAAAGTAAAAAAACGTAAAAGTGCTGGTTAGTTCTGACATCAGTGTGAGAGTCAGGTGTGTGTCATGTGATCACCTTCAGCCCGTGGTAGTGCAGGTGAACCCAGGGCTCCTCAGCCTGTTTCTTCTGCAGGAACTCGTAGGACTGGATGCGGCGCTGACGGGCCTGTTCCGACTCCGGCCGCGAAAACCGCACCTGTTCGAAGGCCAAGACAACAATGAGCACAAAACACACACTGACGGTTTCTGTTCAGAAAACAAACGAGCCTCACAGTGATCTGTTTAGTGTCGTCTTCTGCTTCATCCTGAGAAGAGTCTCCCGCTGGAAACACACACATTTGTTAGTTAATAATAATAATACATAATGTATGTAACACACTGGTCATAATTCCATCACCTACAGCCCAAAAACTTAAGATATTAATGAAATTAATATAAAATGTATAATAATAATAATAATGTTTACGTTCACATGCATTCAAGCCGTATGGAAAACATATACGTCAATACTTTTTATTAGATTAGCTATTAAATGTCAACATTAAATATGATAAATATATATTCAATTTTAACGCAATTCCCAGTGGAACGGACGAGATATGTACCTTGAATGTAATGCAAGTTGCTTTAGATCAAAAATATCTGACAAATGCATAAATCTCAACTGAATATTTTAATAAAAATTGCTGTGCTATAGTTTTTCGAAGCCATTTAAAAGCAACACGAATATGAAAAATTATAACTTAGCGAACGTTTATTATAAAGACACTATTATAAAGCTATGAACGGATTTTAATGTGCAATCAATAACACTTTACAACAAGGTTCTATTAGTTAATGCATTGATTAAAAATGAGCAAGATTTGTTAAAGTGTTTATTAATGTTTGTTAACATTAAAGTACAACAGTTCATGTCAATAAACACAACTTTTGATTTTAATAATGTAATCGTAAAAGCTAAAATGAATACCAGGATTAATAAATGACTAACAAGTGTTTGTTTACTCGTTAGTACGTTAACTAATGTTATCAAATGGAATATTATTATAAAGTGTTACTGAAAAAGCGTCATTTGCCTTTTAAATTCACTATGAGATTAAAATCGTATTTTTTTCATTGATCTATAATAAATGATTTATCGATGCACATCATGATTGTGTTATTAATCCTGAATGAGAGTAACAGCATCTTCTCTGATGAGGGCGGGGCAACAACCTGTCAATCACATGAGATCCACCAATAGCAAACCACAACCATCCAATCACAATCAAGCCCCGCCCACATTTGCTCTTGTTTGTGAAGCGATTCCCTCCATAAACAGAACAATAGAGGAGGAAAAGATGAGTGCAACTTCCCTGTCATGTGGCTTTAAGATGAAATCAGACATGATCATGATAAATCCTCTCCCTACCTTCATTGGCCGCCTCTCTTTCTCGATGTTTAGTATCGGCTTTATCCAAGTAAGTGAAGCTGGGTCTCATCTGGAGGATTCCTTGCAGTGGAGTGAGATGAAGCTCTCCTGCCACCAACACACCAACAACAGCACATCACACTCGTGATAATCGCTTCTACCGTCTGTTTCACTTCACCCAATACTGTGGTAAAAGCTTTGGCACTTGTTGCAATTTGAAACTGATCACATTCATTGATCATGGCGCTTCACAAGAGTAGATTCTTGCCATGTTGCTCATAGCAACTGATGCTGTTGATAGAGACGATTCGGAAATCCATTGCCGCTTGTATATATTTTCTTATTTGTACACTTCAGTCTATCACCTATGTAACCAATTATTACTTAAAGCATTTCTTTGCTTTTCTGCATTTTTCCATAGAGTAAGGATGAATATTGTCTGTGTTTCTCACGAGATAGAACATGTTATCAGAATGTTTTGAGAGTCTTTCTGTTGATAGTTGTAGCCTGAGCCGAGTTCAGCCTTGGAGAAGCTGTGTATCTGTGTGTGTGTGTGTGTGTGTTAATATGGTCTGTATTGGTGAGGTGATTAACTGGCACCATAAGGAGAAGGAATGACTTGTTGTTCACGAACCCGTCAATCATGTGATCAACGAAGATATGTTTCAGACTGTCTGCTGTTGTGTGGAAAATTACAAGTTTTGTTTTTCTTTCTTAGCCAATCAGAATCATTTAAACGTCATCATTGACGTAGTTAGCACCCTCTGTTAGAGTATAATTGCTGTAACAATGTTATTGTATGTGAGGCGGCCTACGAACTCCTTGTGAGACCTGAAGCTGCTTTTGCTGATGAAACTGCAAACTAAACTTCACTAAAACGTCTTCTATTGACTGCACTTCTGACTCCTGGTCTTCATTCAACATATCTGGTCCTCGGGTCTTAACTGTAAATCCCCTACACTGTCGTGCGTCATATTGCATGTGTTGTCGAGACGGCATGTTTACAGGGATTTCTGAATAGTGAAATAGCCATTTGCATTCAAAGACAAATTAAATGCATGTAAAAAATGGGAATATTGCATAAATCATTTGTGAGTTTGCTTTCAAAATGGTGCGAAGCATCAGTAATAAAATAACAGCTGAGAGATCACATAATAAATCACCTTTGCGAAACACGGCTGCGGCGTAGCGGGACGTGTTGGTGGTCGCCTGGATCGATGAGAACGTTTGCTTGTCCATCATTTTCCTTCGAGCAGAAGGAAGGGATTAAAACTAATAACAGCGGAGTTTGACTGTAAGCACAGGAAAGGCTGATGTTCCTCACGTGGAGTAAACGTTGGAGTCCTCGGAGGATGTGCCGTCCACGTTCAGCGCGATCTGCTCTCCTTTACTGCGGCAGTAGTTGGGACTCATCGTGTCCATCGCCACCTCAAGCTCCACCTGAACACAAGTAGGCAGAAACATGAGGAGGAGCGGTCGATCTGAGGAGCAAATGAGGAGAGCAAACCAGCGTACCTTCTGCTGCTTGGGTTTGATTCTGGCGGTCAGATGCGTTGCGTTGTTGTAGCTCATGGACGCCGGACGCACTGGATACTGGGAGAGGACACGGTGCAGATGTTAACATCGGTTTAAGTATTAACTAACAACGGGCAATACATTTGTTATAACATTTATTAGTTGTTGTGTTTGAGTCGCTCGTGTGCACGCAGATGCTTTGACCCATGCACTCGCTCTTAAAGTGACAGCTGCATAATAAGTGTCTCTCAATGTTGATAAAACAACAAAAGATGTTCTGATTAGTCTACGCATTACATTGAACTGGCAAAGCTTGAAAACTCTTGTAACGTCTTACCTGGAACAAATAGAGCTTTTCCACAAGACTTCTGGCCAGATACACGTCAATCTAGAGAGAGAGAGAGATTATAGCTGGAGAGCAGTGACGCTGCAGTTTGATCATCATGTCACGTTTACCTCTTGTATAATCGGATCGTCATCGTCTCCGCTGGCCATGATGACGACAGAGGAAGAAAAGAGCCGCTGCAGGAAAACTTCAAACCTGGAAACACACGAAAATACTCAAGCAGAAACACAAATCACGCTAGAGCTCAAAACACAACACTGCTCTTATCAACCATTGATATGCAAATATTGTGTTAGTAAATATACATAAACACACATACTACACATTTATAGACAAATGAATATAACAAGTCTCAGGCATGTTAGTATTTTCACCAAAAAAATGATGGAGAGATCAGATCTGTGTGTGAAGCTGCTGTCAAACTCCTGAAATATCAATGGTTATTACAATTACAAATGTAAACTGGTGTTTCCTCCTGACACACAGCAGCAAAAGATAGAAAGAACTGCCTTAAAACTACTTTATTCACTCTCACACTCACTGACACACACATTCACTCTCACACACACATATATGCTTATGTAATCTACTCATATGTAACTCTCAATGAATAGTTTGTGATGATAATGAGCAGGAACTGTGATTGAGTGATGCAAGAGTTACATTACAATCAAAATCCAGATGTTAAGATAATTAACAGAAAGGGAAAGAGCCAGAGTCAGCAAACGAGTCATGCTAAGATGCTTTAGCAGTAAAATAACGAATCATGACCATAACATACACATACATGTGGGTTTACATACATGAAACTTCTGACACACACACACTCTCACTGACTGACAAACGCACACAGAATCACACATTCACTGACATACATTATATATATATATATATATATATATATATATATATATATATATATATATATATATATATACACATATACACACACACGCGCACAGACTCACATTCATTCACTCACATACACACACTATCTCTCTCATACACAAACTCTCACAGACACACACAGACAGACACACACACACACAGACACACTCTCCCAAACACAGAGACAGAAACACAGAGACAGAAACACACATACACTCTCTCTCTCTCTTTCACACACACAGAAACAGAGAGAGACACTCACCGAGGCCTCGGCTCATACACGTCACAAACAAAACAGCGAAGATAAAGTTCAGATGTGACCGGTGTTTCTCTACTGCTCCTTCAGCTCAGCGAGAGAGAGAGTGTGTGTGTGTGTATGAGAGGCCGCTGCCATGTTTCTCGCCGCAGTCGCTCAGGCGAACACGTGGGGAGGAGCCTATCCCAGCATGCACTGCGGCAGCGACCCTCTGGCCGCGTCACAAATGCCGACTGACGAGTGCACTAGCTAGGGCACTTCCTGCATCCGTCTGCGCGGAAAAGGCGTCGTTTCCACTGTCATTACACTCATACGCACGGAATGTGTGTAAATATTAGTGTTATAATTAATATAATTAGTCTTATTCAAGACAAAGGAGTCCGTTTAAAATGTCGTTTTCACCTCCACTTTCACAGAAAAGCCACATAATAATAAAACAAGTTTGTATACATCGTAATTATGACATACAAATCGAATAAATTACAAACTAATCATTTACGAGATGAAAATACATTTTAGATCGAAATTCTGATTTAAATTGCCACAATGATGACATTAAAAATTCATAATTTTGACCTTTTAATCTCTACTGTGAGATTTTTAATCTCTACTTTTAATCTCTTTAATCTCACCTTTTAATCTCTACTGCCTTAATTTGTAATTGCACTATTACTATTTACTATTGTTTGCACTATTTGCCATCGCCACTTTACCTCCATAACTCACTTTATCCATCTAGTTTAATTTTATTGTATTTTATCTTCATCTTCTGTTGTTGTTGTTGTTGTTACTGTTACTGTTAAATTATTGTTGTTGTTAACTGTATTCGCCTTGGGTCTGAGAGTAACGGAATTTCAATTCTCTATATGTATGCACTGTATATATTGCAGAATTGACAATAAAGCTGACTTTGACTGACTTTGACTTATATCCATAATAACACGGATATTGTTGTTTTATTATTTCAAATCAAGTTTGTACAATTTATTGAAATAATTCATGATAAATAATTTCTTTACAAAACGAAAACTAGAGTTTAATCTGTACTAAAGAATTATAAATATAATATTCAATTACTTTTTTATTATTTTAATATGCGGACTATAGCAGTATAGAAAAAATATACAAAAATAACTACAGAACACTTGTTTGAACGTGCAGCTGTTCGTGACCTTTGCCTTGCTTCTGTTTATTTTACAAACTTCCCAAAATGCCTCAGCAATCAAATATCTGTGACATCAAAGACTCTGTGGACAAATGTTTGGGTTGCATAGCAACATGATCTGATCATTTTAACGCAGTTTTAAGAAACTGCTTCATGAATGCAATCCATTCTGTCAACAGAAGACAGAGAGAAAAGTCTGTAGCCATCCTTACCACCGACAGACAAAGACCTGATATAGATAGATAGATAGATAGATAGATAGATAGATAGATAGATAGATAGATAGATAGATAGATAGATAGATAGATAGATAGATAGATAGATAGATAGATAGATAGATAGATAGATAGATAGATAGATAGATAAACAGATAGATAAACAGATAGATAAACAGATAGATAAACAGATAGATAGATCTTTTTAGATTATTATGCTTTAACATTGCAAACAAACAAACAAACATTGTATATAAACACATCTCAGCAAACAACACTCGTTCTGCCTCAGGTTGAACATAACCAGAACCAAAACAAAAGAACCACAATAATACAATTGAAAACAACTAAATATTGCTTTTATTTAAAATAAATGGGGGCTTTTAAATTCATTTATATATCTACAAGATAAATCAGTTTGCAAGTTTTTTTTTTTTTTTTTAATGAGTTTAAGCTCATTCATCCACCGGTTAAAGTTGGGTTTAGATTTAAACCATCTGCACTTAAGAATGAAAAGTTTTCCAAAACATAACAAGAAATTAATTACAAACTATTATTACTAGATAATCGATTAACAACGTCCAGCTAGAGTGAAACAAAACCAGCTGACATGCGCTGACGTCACAGAGCCATGCAGAATCTTATTGGTTAAAGGAAACGTCTGTCTCGCTAGATGTGGGCGCATAGCTCGAAAACTCTGTCTGATTGGCTCACACTTACCTTAATGGGCGTGACCTTTGTAAGGCCGCTGGTGATTGGCCGCTTTCACTCTCAGCACGAGGAATTGTTTTGGTCGATTGCGTCATAAAGAACATCCTGTTCACAAACCACACTTAAAGAAGCACACGCTTATAATAATGCTTATAATTTTGATCTCATATTTTTTCCTGATGTTTTTATCTTTGTGCAGATGTTACAGAATGTTGCTCTCACGAAATCTTTATGTTTAACAGCATAATTCCTGGGGAAGAACTGCTTTACCTATGATCATGAGAAAACTATCCACCAATCAGAGAACAGAAATAAACAAATTGCGCTAAAATAAACCACCCACTCCCATGATGCATTGCAAAATACACTCACAAACTACAGTAGGCCTACAGTATTTAAAATATATTGATTCTAAATAACTGAAATCTTTAAATGAATTGTAAATAAAAAGAAGTTATTTACATAAATAACACACACACACACATACATATATATATTTATGTAAATAACTTTTTACATAAATAAAGAACCGCCAAACTCCCTATTTGTCTTAGTATTTTCTTGTGGGTTATGTCGATTCTGTTATGTTGCCAAATCCTAGTATCTCGAGCAAAAACGAGGGACATATACGCCAATTCACATGGTTATCTCGTGACTGAGAGTTTATTGCGCATGCGCTGAGTTCGCGTTGCACGCGGTCCTCGCGCAGCAGATGCAGGGAGAGCAGGAGATCTTCACTCCTCCACCTGCAAATGAATCGCGCATGTCTGGATGTCAAATGTTCTTTGTCTAAAAAATAATTAAATCACTAAACAAATACAAATCGCTGCATTTGTTTGACTCTCACAGCCTCAGTCACTTACTCTCGTCCACTGTGTGTGTGCGCCTGTCTGTGACAAAAGCTAACTAGCTGGCTTGCTTATCCTGTCTCAGTCAAAACTGTACACCCAAAAATACAGGATGGAGTGGGAATCAAACACTGAATTCCAAGGCTGGTTAAAGCCGTTTATTCGTGATAATACACGGGCACAGTTGTTGAAAGTATGCAAGAAATTATGCAATCAGTACAGCCACACAACGCGCACGCACACACACACACACACACACACACACACACACACACACATCCCTGGTTCTGATGTGAGCTCTGCTCAGCGCTGCTGTGGATTGAAGAACGGATTGAAGGTTATTAAAAGACGGGATCAAGCTGAATTTGCTGAGACAGCACATTAGACAGGCAGAACACAAGAAAGTATGCAATCTAGTACAGCGTGATGACCTCACGAATATGTTATGACTGTTTATGCTGTGAGCGAAATTGTGTTTGCAATGTTGGAGAATATAATTAAAGGTTTGTATGGAGAATGGAAGGTGTTTTTTTATTGTATACTGGTAAATCTCTGCTGTTAGTTGGTGCACATATGCCTTTTGTTGTTAGCAAAAATATACAGTGTGTGTACATTTTTATAGCATGCCAATCGTTTCATCCAATAAATCGCCATATTGGGTATAGGTTATCTCGCTAAACGGTTATCTCAATGCTTTTTTGCAACCCCCGAGGCCGTGGACATAACCCAACTCCACAGTATATATATTTTAATCAATTATTTATTAATTTTAAATAGGCTAATATATATATATATATATATATATATATATATATATATATATATATATATATATATAAATATATATACATATATATATATATATATATATATATATATATATATATATATATATATATATTAGCCTATTTAAAATTAATAAATAATTGATTAAAATAAGAAATAAATTAGATTAAGATAAAAATAATTGATTTAATGTAAATTGGTTAAAATAAATAAGTAAAGTTTGATTCAAATATCTAATTAATTGTTGAAACACACCTACTCACCACAAAAGCTACAGCGCCACAGCCGAATTCGATCTGCGGCCCGGTACCATTTTCTATATATATGAGCTATATAATCTAGGCATACATGGGCTATATAATCTAGGTGTATATGAGCTATATAATCTAAGCATATATGAGCTAGGCCTATATAATCTAGGCATATATGAGCTATATAATATAGGCATATATGAGCTAGGCCTATATAATCTAGGCATATATGAGCTATATAATCTAGGCATATATGAGCTATATAATATAGGCATATATGAGCTAGGCCTATATAATCTAGGCATATATGAGCTATATAATATAGGCATATATGAGCTAGGCCTATATAATCTAGGCATATATGAGCTATATAATCTAAGCATATATGAGCTATATAATATAGGCATATACAAGCTATATAATCTAGGCATATATGAGCTATATAATCTAAGCATATATGAGATATATAATATAGGCATATACAAGCTAAATAATCTAGGCATATATGAGCTATATAATCTAAGCATATATGAGTTATATAATATAGACATATACAAGCTATATAATCTAGGCGTATATGAGCTATATAATCTAAGCATATATGAGCTATCTAGGCACCTGC
>JAWRVZ010000054.1:890000-920000 GCA_037043235.1 Rhodeus uyekii | reverse complement strand
GACTTAATGACTCGTCTTAATGAGCAATTAGCACTTATTCAAGGAGCAATCAGTCTTACTTTTAATTTCACTGAATTATGACAAACTGACCAGACATTGATCACTGAGTCCAAAATGTTGTTGTTGTTGTAGTAGTTGTTGTTGTTGTAGTTTTTGTGGTTGTAGTTGTTGTTGTTGTATTTGTAGTAGTTGTTGTTGTAGTTGTTGTTTTTGTTGTTGTTGCAATCCAAACTCATTTGCTGGTTTGTTTAATGCATCTGAAGTTCAGTTAATGTAGGTGCTTGACTGAAACCAATCATAACAATGAGATTAATTTGTCTGAAAATGAGAATTGTGAATTGAGGAAAAGTGGAACACAAAAGTATTTTTTATGTATAATGCAGTAAATATAATTGTTATAATAGTTTCCTGTGGAAAGAGGTTTTGCAGCATTCAATGCAGGTCAAGAAGGTTTTGCAACATCTCTTTTTCATTTTAATGTGAAATGTTTTAAATGTATGGTTGTTATGAGCCAAATGCGTTGAAATCTCATTCTGTGCACAGGATAAACTGAATAACAATAAAACCTGTCTAAGTATAAAGGTATTAATCAAGTACATTATAATGCATTATATGTTTTCATAAATAAATGTAACCATTATATTGGTTGTTTGTCGTGTTTGAATGCATTACGCTTTAAGGGTGCTACAATGAATAGATTAGCATTATTGTAATGTATTATAAAACTGTGGTTGCAGTTATTCATGAGATCATGCAATGCATTATAAGGCAGCATCAATGCATTGCAAATACTTTCATGATTCTGCCTGAATCTGATTTAAACATATTCACTCTGAGAATGATAACTATTAAGAAAACTAAAATTAGCATCCACACCAGTTTATTATAAGCGCACTGCAGTTTTGTCGTCTTTAAATGCTTGAGCTCTTTAAAGCAGGATGGATTCTGATTGGCTGTCAGTGTTTTTATAGTTCATCAGCAGGAAACACATTTATTGAAACTGATTGCAACATCTTTTCATCTTCAGAAGACTATTAATAGTGAATAGAGTTGCTGTATTTACACTTTTATGGTGCTTTTTTTGTCCTTTTTGAAGCTTGCAAGTTCAGTGTAATTGAATGGAAAAGAGCAACCAGCACAATAATTAGATCCCAGTGCCTTTATGATCCACTTTAAAGTCCCACTGAAGCGCCTCGAGACGCTCAGCTTTATTCAATCTGTTGATGTCATTTCCTCTGAAGCAGGAAGTGAGGGCGGGGCATAATCGAGCAGCTCCGCCCCTTTTAAAAACAGCCAATAGCGTTAAGTTTCTATCAGCCGTTGAACTCGATAATAATTCCTCCTGATCTCTAACCGTTTCTCCTCCATCTCTCTCTAAAACGCATGATTGTGTGCAAAACTCAAACGGTTGGATGTGTTTCTCCATCACATGATCCGCTCTGGTCTGTCGCTTCACTGACACTAATTTCACAGACTTCATTCCCCCAATGAAAGACATTCACACTGTCCCCGATATAGTGACTATGAGCCGTTCATGTAGAAAACAGTGTGTGAACGAGTGACCGATTTCAGCCGCAGCTTCAGCCTCGGTTTATAGTGAAGAGGGCGGAGCTTCAGATTCTAGAGAGACTGTGATTGGACAGAAAATCTGATGCAGAGTGATGTCATCAAAATCACTGATTCGTATTGGAGGAAGTGAGAGACTAAGGTTTGAACGCTTATGTTTTCTAAATATGGATTTTGTCGTTGTTTTGGAGCGTGAGGTTATAGAATAACAGCAAGACTAACATATTCACACTACAAGCATTTTGATTTCATGGGAACTTTAAAATCTGCACTTTTGTGCTCATGTGTGTGTTTAATGAGCTGGCTAACAGAGAACAGTAAGTTTATGAGCACAAATAAGCTTGGCAAGCAATGAGGAAGGAGTGAGGTGTGCAGACAGAGCCGCACCTTGATCAGCAGATTAAAGAGGGTAAAAGACAGAACAAAGTCCATTTCATTCGGTCACAAGCCTCTCTATCTCGCTCTCTGTCTTTCTGACGCTCTCTCCAACTGCTCCTTCAAACAATAACTTCACTGTTTTGTTTTTCCACACAGTGAGTGATACTCGTTTGACACAGTTTCACTATAACAAGTCAAAAAACCTGACTTTCAGTCGCTGCCGGTTCTGTCACTCCCCTGTTTGCCCTCAGGCTTTGCAGCTCAGCGTTTAGCAACACTCGCACCTGAAGTGTGTTAAACGTTGCAGTTTCTCTGAGATCATGACACCAATGTGAGCTGTTGTGTGATGAGTGTGTGTGTGTGTGTGTGTGTGTGTAAAGAGGGCGTGTATGTGTGAGATGAGGGTGACATTACAGTCATTCTCTTATTGTGGCTTCGCTTGTGTTTAACATTTTAGCTGAGACTAACAGAGTAATAATTATAGATAACATCTGTGGTTTGAAAGCAGTTTTTTAAAGCCTCTTAAACCTCAGCATTGCCCGTGAAAGGAACAGAAACACACAGCCCTACTTTTTAGTAGGACTTTTTAGTGCAAATTGCCAGATGTGGCAATTCTGTCCATTTCTGGTGGAAAATGAGCTTTTTAGCCATGCATTTTAACAGAATATTTCTGATATCATTAACTCGCTGTTCCACACGCGCACAATTTTGTCTGTTGAGAGCAAGGAGAGAAATGTTGAAGCCAGCGTTATGGGATATTTAAAATAAAACTATACCTATATGTACAATTAATTTCAAAAAGTAAATAAGTTTTTATTGCAACAAAAGGAACGTGCAATGCTGTCCAAACAGTAGAGTGTGGCGCTTGCAACGTCAAGTTCATGGGTTCAATTCCCAGGGAAAGCAAGAACTGATGTCAATGTCAATGTGTTTCTTGAATGCGATGCAAGTCGCTTGCAAATGAATGTAAACCAGGCGACAAACTCACATATACAAACAATTCACTGCTGATTCCAGCTGGAATAAACTACTTTTACTGCTACAACTTTGATTCCTTTTCTTGCTCGACACTCTGTCATGAGCTGAAACCCTTTCCCACAGCGCATGGTTTGTAATGGCGTCTGCATCCCATAATGAGCTCCGTATGTGTGTGTTTAGTGCTGTAGTAAAGCTGATGTGAAGCGCTCGGGTTCGAGTCCGTCTGTTACCTGTCAGTCTTGTCCTTTGTGCACTTCCTGTTTGTCGTGCACTTCCTGTCAGTTGTGTCATTCTTGCACTTCCTGTTCCCTTCCGTGTTTTCCCATGTGGTTTCTCACCTGTTGCGTCATCATTCGCCCTGTGCGTCTTGTCAACTGTGTCTGATTCCCTCGTTACCTCTTCGTTATTTAGGACTTTGTCTTTGAAAGTTGTTGACATTGCAACCTTTTGTGTGGATGTTCTGTGTCTCCTTGTTTCTAAGTTCCTGTAGGTTTAGGCACAAGTGTGCTGTTTTGTTTCGTTTATATTTAATGGGTTTTTGATTTTAGTTTTTTCTAATAAAGAGAGTTTCGGTTTGAAACCTGTGCTACACGTTCCAAGTGTAACACCATCAAACACCGTCACCAGAAAAGACTCACGCACTGAAATCACACGCTGCCTTCAGAACATGCGCTTCTGTCTCACGGTTGCTGTTGCTGAGGTCAGACAGCTGGGGTAAATGAAGCAATAATGAGGGAACAAGACGGGCGGGGTTACACAATGACAGGACATGAACACACGGCCAATTCGAACGCACATAGCCACGTGTTCACATGAAACAAGATGAGACACAAACTGCGTGCCGCACGAAACATATGAAAGCATGCGGCCGATGTAAACGAGTCGCGTGCTAAACACCACGCACAGATAAGAGAGAGCGCAGGCCGAGCAAAAGCCTGAAGCTTGGGCGTCACAACGGGTCATGAGTGTCCAAATCCCGACACAAAACCAAAGCTGAACAAGACTAAAGTCTTCGGATTGGACATCATAACTCGCACACAAGACACTACACAGACAGGAAAGACTCGAGACACTCGAAGCCGCACACTCCCACAAAACTTGAGACATTACGGTAGCGTCAGAGTTCATCAGACTCTTTTATCCAAAGCGACTTGCATTGCATTCAAGAAACACATTGACATTCTGATTGGTTCTTGCTTTCCCTGGGATTCAAACCCATGACCTTGATGTTGCAAGCGCTGCTCTCTACTGATTAAGGGTTATTTGCACGTAATTATGCATAAATTACTGTTAATACTATGGTACGTACATGCAACATATGTAACAAGGACACTGTCAAATAAAGCATTAATGTATTTATCGTGAAAACAAATAAAATGTATTCAGTAAAGATGGTTAAAATATGATGTTAAATGTTAAACAAGCAATATTTAATTAGTTAAAATGTATGAGATTAAAAACCTTTTTGGATTTATTGATGAGTCCTGTCCGGTGTGTCAATTGTACACTTCCTGTCTGTCGTGGCATGTGTTGTTTCACTTCCGGGTCCCTTCTGTGTATCCTCTTGTGCCCTTCCTGCACCTGTCTTGTCATCACTTACCTTGTTAGTCTACCCAGTTGTTCGTCATTCCCTTGTGTATAAAACTTTCTTGTGTTTCCCTTGTCTTGGTCGGTTGTTGGAGTGATCATTGTGACTCTGTCGTAGTATTTTCAGTGTGTCTCCATGATCTGTTCTGCCTCCTTGATCATAGTCTGCAGGTCTGCACAAGCGTGCTTCTTTTGTTTATATTTAAAGTGTTTGGTTTTTGTGAATAAAGGAGCGTTTTCAGTTGAAACCAGCTTCCTCTCTGCATCGCATACTAACAATGATAAATATATAAATCTTGTTATTGTGTATCTAAAACACATTCAGTTTATTAGTACTAATACATTAATACATTAATAAATCACATTACGTTTATATATTTACATTAAAATGGATGGATTTTATATGCATTACAAATCTTAATCTTAGTCCTAAATATGTTTGCAAGTGATGATGTTCCAGTAGTGGAGTATTGCTTTGCTTCACCACACACACACTTCATCTAATTATGCAATTTGTCCATTATTGAGCCTCACGAATGTGTAAAGGATCTTCCTCTCTCCCTCCTCAGAGCCGGACTGGGTGTCTGTGACGCTGGGTGTGTTCGTGTGTCAGGGATGCTCGCTCATCCACAGGAGCATTCCCAGCCTCAGCCAGGTGAAGGCCGTGATGCAGGACGCTTTTGAAGAGAAGGAGATAGAGGTGAGGCTCAAGGCCGTTTACTCGCTCTGTAAACAACATCCAAATCTGCAGTAATCTCAAGAGCGCAGCGGCTGATCGGCTCTCTGCCCGCTGGAGAGATTGAGGATGAAAGCCATTAGTGCACAACATGAGCCTGGGAATCTAAAGAGAGCTGATGTGTGTGATAATCTCAACAGAGACGTGATTGACAGAGCCGTCACACTGATGAATAATGCAGAAGTGCTGCATTCAGTTTAAAAACCGCCTGTATTGATAGTTTTGAATTATGAGACTGAAAGCTCAGGTCTGCAGAAAAATCCAATAGAATTATTTTGTATAGACTTTTACACTAGCAAGATTTGCATGTTCTTCTAATCTGTTGGAAATCTTGTACGAAAATAACATTAATTATAGGATATTAATATTTTACAGGATGGTCTCATTTGTTAATGCATGAACTTGTACATGAACTTGCATGTGCGTGTGTGTGTGTGTGTGTGTGTGTGTGTGTGTGTGAGAGAGAGAGTGTGTGTGCATGTGAGTGTGATTGTGAGAGAGTGTGGGTATGTGAGTGTGTGTGTGTGTGTGTGAGAGTGAGTGGGTGGGTGTGTGTGAGCGTGAGTGTGTGAGTGTGTGAATGCGTGTGTGTGCGTGTGTGTGTGTGTGTGTGTGTGACTGTATGTGTTTTTTTTAAACAAAAAGAGAAATGAATAAAGACTTAAATATATTCATTTGAATCAGTTTTTTGACTGTAAGATGATTATTTTCAGATTTTCAGATTATCAGATTTTTTCAATTAAAAATACAGCTCAAATATGTAAACATCATTACTCGTTTTATCAAAAACAGAATCTGATGACTTGAGACATGTTGTTTGTAAAGCTGTGTTGTAATGCAGTGCATGTGTGTGTGTGTGTGTGTGTGTGTGTGTGTGTGTGTGTGTGTGTGTGTGTAGTTCATCAGCTCGATGGGTAATGAAGCAGCGAAGGCCAAATACGAGCAGCAAGTTCCTCCGTTCTATCACCGGCCCTCGCTCACAGACTGCAGGTGAGACTCAAACTCACAGCTTCAGTGCTTCTCACGCCTCTCGTCATGTGTGTGTCGTGTGTGTGTTCTTGTGGTTATTCTGAGATCACGGTGGGGTTTTGGATTGTCACACACAGACCGTCAGAGGGGCCGCGTTTTTCATGCAGATGTTTGCTTCCTTCCTGTTTGTGTGTTGCATTTCTTTGGTTGAAATATTCTCTTCTCACATTATAGCCTGTCAATGCTTGTTATGACAGATTTAATAATCATATTTATAATCATATTTAAACTCTCAAAATTCATCCTGTGAAAATTTGTTGAAATGAGACAACTTCAGATTTGCAGCACAACTCAGACATGTGACTTCATTTTTAGAGCTGAGTTTAAAATATTTTGTATATAACATAAGAAAAGAAACTTCTATAGCTTTTTTCAACTTTTATTTTTTAACAAAACAAGAAATAAACCTCATTCAAATGCTAAATATATTAATTTATAGGAGGTTATTTGTAATTCTTCTCTGCACTGTAAACACTGATTTGTTTAATTTAAAAGAAAACATTATTAAAGTCTTAATACTTCAAATGCCATGTTTACGCTCTGCATCAATACTTGACATTTCTTTGCAATTATCTGAGTGAAAACTAATTTGCAATTATGTGAAATTAAATCATAAGATTTGTGAAACATGCATAAGACACAATTGCAGGGAATAAAGTCACAATTGCCTGATTTATTTTACTGATATAACTTTCTGGTCTTTCATAAACTTAATCATGTCGTTATACAGTAAATAAATTAAGAAATAGAATATAGGCTTTATTCATATGAAAAATATGCTTTTCTTTTAAAAAATACTTCATTTGGAAACATCTGTTTCTTTGTCAGTATTTGTGAAATTGACTATGTTGTAAATGAACTGTTTCTCAGAAAACACTCTTTCTTCTTTATTATGTAAATGTATAAAGATATATTACAATTGTTATCAGACATTTTATTTTTTCACACATTTTTTTTGTTCTTTCTCTAATATAACACTTTGCCTCAAATATTATTTGATTTATAATAATAATAATATGTGTGAGTTAAATACATTTGCATTAAATACATGTATTAATTTATATTTATTAAATATAATACAGATTATTTCAAAGCAGCTTGAACAGAGATAACAGGAAGATAATGAACATTGTTTGAATATAATAGAAATCACATTTGAATTAATAGAGTAATTTAAATTTGAAATTTAAATTAAATTTTTAATCTCATTTAAATTAATTAATTTATATACATGCTAAATATTACTTAGTTATACATTTGTGATTATGTTTTAAATGCATATCTCAAATAATAAGGCTATTATTAGGCATTATTAAATAGATTTTTTAATAATTATTAAATTACTACTAATTATAAATATAATATATACAATTATTATTAATAAAAATAATATTATTATATATAACATAATATTAATATATTATTATATATTATAATTATTATATATTAGGCATAAATAGTTAGTGCTATTATGAAAATAAAAAGCAGTTATATAATTTATATATTATATAATTATTATATATATATATATATATATATATATATATATTAATATAATAATATTATAAATTATTATTATTAGTATTATATATTAGACATTAATTAGTGCTATGATGAAAATAAAAAGCAGTTATATAATTTTTATATTTTATAATTATTATATATTATTTTGTATGACAATATTAATTTAATAATTGTATATATTATTTCAGTTTATATAACATTATATTAATATAATTATATTATAAATTATTATTAATGTATATTATAATGATTATATATTAGGCATTAATAGCGCTATGCTGAAAATAAAAATCAGATATAAATGCCCACATTTGAGAACCGAAGCAATCGGATCATTGAATATTGACTCAGTGTAAAGACACATTTATGAAGGGAAAGAATAAACACAAATGCTTGAGGTGAGCGAGTGTAAATACAGTATTGTCTCAGACACACACAGTTTAACACACATCAGGTAGACGCACATCTCCTCTTTCTCTCTGCATGCATTTTCACATTAAGGTTCCAATATAATATCGACACATTCATATTTTCCACCGGCAGAATTTTGAGGGAACAGTGGATCAGAGCCAAGTACGAGCGACAGGAGTTTATACACATCGAGAAACAAGAGCCTTATTCAGCAGGTGAGAAACACACACACACACACACTTCCTGATTCTTGCTGATAGTTTTTGTGGATGAGGTCAGTCTCGTTCTCTCATCTCTAGAGGTTTGTTTGTATGCGCATTATGCGTCTAACAGTGAGAGTCAGTTTCAATATCCTGTTTCATGGCTTCACTGTCTCATTTATTGGAAACGAGATCTCATTGGCTGATAGTGATCTCATCTATGACACACACACACACACACACACACACACACACACACACACACACACACACACACACACACACATGCATACACATGTCATCCTCCTGTATGAGATCTGCTCAAACGTGTGTGTGTGTGTGTGTGTGTGTGTGTGATGGTATTTTTGTAGCGGGTGTGAATAGCTTTAGTCACAGTGTGTCGTTTGCACTCAGATAATGCCGTCAGAACTGCGATCTGAACGCTGGACTCACTGTCTGTGGGCTTCGGCATTTTGGCAAGAGCTGAATTCAATACTGGCTTGAGACATTCTGTTTCCATCCTCCCACTCTTTTCTTCTCTACCCACTCCATATTTATCTGTTTCATGCTCTATATATGCTATTGCATTCGATATATACTGTATGTAATATTCACTACCATTTAAGATTTAAGAGTCTCTTCTGCTCACTAAAGTTGAATTTATTAGATGATAAATACAGTAAAACAGTGTAATATTATATCAGTGTAAAACAGCTGTTTTCTATGTGAATATATAGTAAAGTGTCACTTATTGCTGTGATTAAAGCTGAATTTATTAGATGATAAATACAGTAAAACAGTGTAATATTATATCAGTGTAAAACAGCTGTTTTCTATGTGAATATATAGTAAAGTGTAATTTATTCCTGTGATTAAAGCTGAATTTATTAGATGATAAATACAGTAAAACAGTGTAATATTATATCAGTGTAAAAAAGCTGTTTTATGTGGTATCTATGATGCATTTTATTTTTCAGGATTTTTTGATGAATAGAAAGTTAAACCATTTACTTGATACATAATTGTCACATACACTTTTGATTAATTTATAATATATACACACACACACACACACTCTCTCTCTCTCTCTCACACACACACACACTCTCTCTCTCACACTCACACTCTCTCTCTTACACACACACACACACACACACACACACACAAACTAGCACATTTTATTACAGATTCAGTTCATATGTACACAATGTGAAATATCTTTCTTTAATAAAAATTCAAAATACTTTCTGACTGTTATAATGTAAAACAGATGGAGCCGCAGAAACCAGGCGTCTGCAACAGAAGATCGAATCAAAGGCCTCTCTCATAACCTCCATATCTCCCATCTCATATCTCTCTCACACACTCACTCGTCTCCTCTCTTTCTTGCTCTGTCCATTCCTCCTCTTCTCTCTGCTGTTGTAATCAAAGCTCCAGACGCTTCGTTACTCACAGAGAAGAGAAGATGCTGCTCAGTTCTGATGAATAAATAGGTGCATGAATGTGTTTGTGTGGAAGTGTGCGCTGTGTGTCCTCTTCCGCTAATCACTGGAGGAATTGATCGGTCATGTGGAGACGCGGTTATCGATCGATGAGGTCATCAGAGTGAATGATTCATGAGCGGCAGAATAGTGCTGGTGAAAGAGAAATCCTCATTAGTGCTTGCAAGGACAAGATTCACTATAACCGTTGCTTTAAAAACCCATCCGTAAGCGCGAAACCTCTCTCGCTCTCCAGAAAGCTGTTGATTGGACGGAAGTCTCTGTAGTGCAGGACGAGTCATCAGTATTTTTTGTCCGTTTTCCTGGAAGAATGAGGCATTTTAGATGCGGTTACGCTCAGTGTTTGGGAAGACAAATTTTAGCAAATAGCTGTGGACTAAAGACAGTTATTTCGGAATGTTCTGTAAACGTTTAAAGAATGCAGTTTATTAAACGTTTTTTCTCCATTAACATTACATTTCATCATTACGGGAATGTTACTTTTAAATGTCAAAAGTAACATTCAAAAGAGCTTTCCTGTGTGTCTAACAGTAGAGAGCAGAGCTTGCAACATCAAGGTCATGGGTTCGATTCCCAGGGAAAGCGAGAACTAATTAGAATGTCAATGTGTTTCTTGAATGCGATGATAAAAGCAGCTGATAAATGCGTGAGTGTGAGTGTTCTCTGAACGGTCCAACTAACACATTTTTTTGGAAAAAGGTTCCGTGCAAAGATAATATTTTTGTGTTAACATTTTGAGAGCATTAATAGACACCAGATAACTTTGAACAAATGTTTTATTATTGTTTGTTCATAACGTTTAGAAAACCTGTTTTTAACATTTAATCATTAGTATCTATTTTCATGCTAATGCTATTTTTGATGCTAGCTTTTGTTCATTAGCTGCTAGCCCTTATTCTTTAGGTCAGGGGTGTCAAACTCAATTGCACAGGGGGCCAAAATCCCCAAAAAATGTAGGTCACGGGCCGAACAGGATAAACATTTATTGAAAACACAAAAACTAAACTTTTAAAACTTACCTTTTTTTAAATTAGATGTGAATAAAAACAGACAGAAATATTATTCTGGAATAAATCAACTTATACCATAAATAACTTAAAAATATACAAATATTTAAAAAATACTTTAAAAAAATTAAAATTTATCCTGTCTAAATTATACAAGTTAGAAATAAAGTAAACAAGTAAGTAAAGTAAAAGTTAAAAGAACAAACATTCAAATTTCTTTACTCATGTCATTTTATATAAAACTTAAAAAGATTTATATATAAAAGATTTTGCTCTCCATAAAAATATATCCTGTCAAAATTATACAAATTCAAAATATGGACATGCTGCATAACAAAACCTGAAAATCTAAATAAAATTTTTGCTTTTCAGCAATAACAAATCAAATCATTCAGTTGAATTTGCTCTTATGTCATTTTTCTTATAGTGCCGTCTTATTAAATTATTTAATTACTGCCACATTAGCTCCGCAAATGAGACACACGGGTATACCGGCAGTATGTCAGTAAACATATACCGTAATATCCCGCATATAACCCATGGGTTATAGCAGATTTGACAAACTATATCACAAATTTTTTTTACACGTAATAATATGGACGTAATGTTTTTTTTTTTTTTGCGCTGCATTTTCTTTCTGGCGCTTTTACTATCACTCTGACAGCTGGCGCTGATATGCTGTCTGACCTGTCAATCATGCAAGAAGACGTGCTGCCATGAGGGCGGGCTCTTCTCGTCTGATGATCAACACCTGCATTTCGCGCACAAGCACTGTGTACCGAGCCTGAACAGTTATGGATAATTGACAATAACAATCGCGCGGTACTAGCGCGAGCGCGAAGCATCATTAGCCACTTCCTGTTTAATACAGGAAGTGTTCGGCGGGTCAGCTGGAGCGAGGGACATCTCGCGGGCCATTAATAAAATGCTCTCGCGGGCCGGACATAATTACACGCCGGGCCGGATGTGGCCCGCGGGCCTTGAGTTTGACACCTATGCTTTAGGTAATAGTTCTTATTTATTATATGCAATACTTATTAAATAGATACTAGCACTTTTTTTGGTAGTGCTAGTAACTATTCTTTAGTTACTAGTAACACATTTCAAATGTTTGCCATTGATTTCTATGGGAATCTGTCATTGCAATTGTGACTAGCACATATTTCGTGCTGTATTAGATATTCATTAAGTGCTAATACTTATTTTTAGTTTCTAATTTTATTAGATACTAGCATTTAGTTTATTAAACATTTTTTCCCCATTAACATTCCATTTCATCATTACAGGAATGTTATTTTTAAATGTCAAAAGTAACTTTCAAAACAGCTTCCCTGTGTGTCTATCAGTAGAGAGCAGAGCTTGCAACATTTAAACTGTTTCAAAGTAATTTTTTAACATTTGTGTTGATATTCCACTGCTATCAGAAAAGCAACCATATGGCAACATATTAAAAGCATATATTTCCTTTTCTGTTCTACTTTGGTCTTGTACAGTAAGCCACAACTTCCCTCTTTTACAAAGCTGTTTTAAGGATGCGTATATTCTTAGACTTCAAAAGAACGTCGGTGGAAACAACGGCCTCATGCTTTCTTTCTTTCTCTTCTCTCGCTCTGTTTCAGGGTATAGAGAGGGGCTTCTGTGGAAACGCGGGCGAGACAACGGGCAGTTCCTCAGTCGCAAGTTCATTCTGTCTGAAAGAGAAGGAGCGCTGAAATACTTCAACAAGCAGGATGTTAGTTCTCTTCTTCTGACACACACACACACACACACTCTCACACTCACACACACACACACACGCTACACGCATGCACACACACACTCACACACTAGAGTTATATATTTTAGAGTTATGGATATAGAGTTATAGATATAGAGTTATAGATTATAGAGTTATGGATTATAGAGTTATGGATTATAGAGTTATGGATTATAGAGTTATAGATATAGAGTTATAGATATAGAGTTATAGATTATAGAGTTATATATTATAGAGTTATGGATTATAGAGTTATGGATATAGAGTTATAGATATAGAGTTATGGATTATAGAGTTATATATTATAGAGTTATGGATTATAGAGTTATGGATTATAGAGTTATGGATTATAGAGTTATGGATTATAGAGTTATGGATTATAGAGTTATGGATTATAGAGTTATGGATTATAGAGTTATGGATTATAGAGTTATGGATTATAGAGTTATGGATTATAGAGTTATGGATTATAGAGTTATGGATTATAGAGTTATGGATTATAGAGTTATGGATTATAGAGTTATGGATTATAGAGTTATGGATTATAGAGTTATGGATTATAGAGTTATGGATTATAGAGTTATGGATTATAGAGTTATGGATAATAGAGTTATGGATAATAGAGTTATGGATTATAGAGTTATAAATTATAGAGTTATAGATTATAGAGTTATATATTATAGAGTTATGGATTATAGAGTTATAGATTATAAAGTTATAATGGAATTATTGTTGATCTCGAGGCGAGGGAACCGAAGGCCATCATGAGGATTGAAACGCTGAATGCAACTTTCCAGCCGGCTAAAATCGGAAACCCGTACGGCCTGCAGATCACGTACCTCAGAGACAATAGCACCAGAAACATCTTCGTGTATCATGAGGACAGTAAGGTATCTCGCCCAAAACTCTCTCTCTCTCTCTCTCTCGCCCAAAACTCTCTAATACTCATCAAATCCCTCTCTCTCACTCTCTCTCTCTCTCTCTCTCACCCAAAACTCTAATACTCATCAAATCTCTCTCTCTCTCTCGATGTGGTTACAGTTTTGCATTTTCCGGATGAATATTATTGTATTATCATATATAGTTGTTTCCAAAAGTGCTGATGATGTCCAGAGGTGATATTTCTTTGATTTTATTGACTCTTGACTGATTAAACCATCAAAATATGAGGAAAATATTTTATATTTGTTAAGTATTTTAAATACGAGTGAAGAACAACTTCAGGTATTTCTGACTAAATTAAAGCTGATATGCAAAAAATGCAAATAAAAAAACAAAAAGCTGATGGATAAAACAAACACCGACTGCAACATAATCAGTTATTAATATTTCATCTTGCTTTTTATGTTTATTATTTCTGGCCAGAAATGATGTCATGATTTGTCACGTTTTGCTGTGTCGTTATCACAAATAAAACAAAAATAAAACATGCAATATACTTATACAGTATAATAATATTTGATTGCATGTGTTCAGAAAGCATGGATGATTCAGGTTTTATTTGTGGTGTGATGAATCTCTCCGCCACTACTTGTATGTGTCACGATATATTAAAGGGAGGACTCAAGTGCAAGGAAAGGTGGATTTATTAACAAAATGTAAACAAACATAAATGTAAAGCAAAAACCCATGAGGGGGAAAACATAACAAAGATCAAAATAACAGATACTCAAAGAGAACATAAACAAAACGGCGTGCAAGGCAGGGAATCACAGACCTGGAACAGGAATGACATCTACGAATGACAACGACACCACACAGGACAACAAACACACTAGGATTAAATAGGGCACCTGAGGGAAGGTAGTGATGAGACACAGCTGGGAATGATTACGGGCAACAAGGAGGCGGGGCAGACGCTAACGAGACACAAACACACGGGAGAGAGAGCAGTGCCACGGTTCTGTCCACTAGAACACTAATAACACTGGAAACAGAGACAGAACAGAGACAGTATGTGCAGATAAGCGTGTTGCGTGTGTTGCGTCGGAGACGATCGTGTTCTGCTGTTGGTCAATATGTCGTTTCTGTGGTTTTTGAGCTAAAAATGCTCTTCCTCTTTCACACGAGTGATGAATATTCATCCTGCCTCAGAAACTCCACCAGCAGAAACATATTCTTTGTTTTATTCTGATTTATTGACTAAATTTAAAAAAAATTGTTTGAGAATCATATTTGCTGCATCATGTTTTTATGGCTCTTATAATATAATATAGTGAGAATATGAAGAAGAACAACTCAACTTTATTCACAGACTCAAAATGAGCAAAAATATGCAATTTGGAGCAAATGCTGATATTAATTTGGACAAAACATGATCATTCTGATGCAATTCAATGAGATGTTTATAACAGAACAGCAGAAACTGACGTAAAATGTATATAAATATCAATATCTGCCATTGATATCTTAGTAAAATGATATTTAAATGCTCAGTTTTATGATCAAATCTTGTAGTTTTAAGCTTATAATGCAATGCAGCTCAAAGCTTAAAGCTGCTGATCATATTTGATACTGGTGATTTTGATAATAAATGTGGTCTGGATAATCAAGCAAACATGAGCTGCTTCAGTCCAGCTGAAATATCACTAACAATATCAAAGTTATTCTGTTTCCCGGACGAAAATCAGGGCACAAACACACTGAAGGTTTTTACAACGACACTAAAACACTTTTACACGTGAAACATCGACCAGACGCACTGAAGCAGAGAGAGAGCAGCAGCATTATCAGCCGCGTTTACATCGTTTCAACGCTTCAGAGATGTGCGTATGAAATATGATGCGGGTTAAAGCGATACCAGAGCTGGTTGAACCGGAGGATCGGCAGTGTTTCAGCGCTCGGATCAGATCAGGCAATGTTTTCCTCTGTCAGATCTCAGATATTCTAGTGGAGGAATATCATGTGTTTCTGTCAGTTACTGAATCATAAGCATCCTCTGCTGGCAAACACACACACTGCAAACTGAGCCTCGTTCTCACTGCACGTGTGTGTGTGTGTGTGTGTGTGTGTGTGTGTGTGTGTGTGTGTGTGTGTGTGTGTGTGTGTGTGTGTGTGTGTGTGTGTGTGTGTGTGTGTGTGTGTGTGAGAGAGAGAGAATGTGAGTGTGTGTGTGTGTGTATGTGTATGTGTGTGTGCATATATATGTATAGCTATAAATGAACTGAATATATTGTATAATAAAACAACATAATATGAAATATGTCAGTGTGTAGGTGCATGTAATAATTGTATTGTATATTATTTATACTTATTTTATACATAACTGTTATATATGTCAGGGTTCTCCCACATTCAGTCTAGTAATCTCTTGTTGTTGTGGCTGTTGTGCTTTCATGTTGTGTTTTTGTGACGCTTCTTTGTTTAATGTGAACACGCGGCGATTCGCATTGGCTGTGTGTTTGTCTCGTCAATGTGTAACCCTCCCACCTTGTTTCCCTGCTTTAGTTTGATTTGTTCCCAGCTGTGTCTCATTCAATTACCGTTCCTCATGTGTGTATTTAATCCATCCATGTCTGTTGTCTTGTGCTGGTTTCTCGTCGTTAATAGGTTGAGTTCATGCCGTCCTGAATCTAGTCTAGTCTAGTCTAGTCTAGTCTGTGTCAAGTTTGTAGTCTAGTGAGTCAGTGTTCTAGTCTTGTTTTCCCCCTTCGGGGTGGTTTTTGTTCTGAGTTTTTTCTTGTTTTGTTTAATAAATCCCCATTCTTGTCTGCAATATTGAGTCCTCGCTCAATCCCTTCACCCAACCTGACAAAATATACACGTACATATATGTCATAAAGCTATTATAATAATGATAATAATAATAATGTGTGTGTGTGTGTGTAACAGGAAATGGTGGACTGGTTCACTGCTATCCGGGCTGCACGGTTTCATTACCATAAGGTGGCGTTTCCTGGCGCTAATGACGAGGACGTATGTGAATCAAGTTTCTTCCAGCAACTGACACATAAAACTGAGTTATGAGAGTGATGGTGAACGCAGGCGTTAAATCAGCCGTTTCTCATTTACACACGGAAAACAGTCACTTATTTCAGGCTGTTCATCTTATAAACACTAAAGGAGATAAATTACAAGATAGGAAGAGTTTTAATGCAAAAATATTACAAAATGCATTAAGGTCAATGCATAAAAACAAGAAAAATAAAATGTCACATTTCAAAATACATTTTAAATAAATTCATAAATTTATATATATATATATATATAATTAAATTATGTTATACAGTAATAAAGTTAAATTACAAGATATTTTTTGAGTAGCTTTATAATTGCAAAAAGCAAAAATACGTAATATAACTCAATATAAGGAATTTGACTTCATAGTGTCATTATAGTTGCTGCTCATATATAGATATAAATATAAATATATATACTTGAGCAGCAAAATTGTGAACTATGATTTGTTTGTCATGAAATAATGACTTACACACACACACACACACACACACACTATTTTACTGGGGAAAAAGGACAATAATGCTGATTTAGTGGAAATATTCATGATGTAATGGAAATATGAAATATTAATATTTTTAATATTAAGTGCAATAATTTCAGTGCATTGAGCTGTGTGTCTGTGTGTGTGATTCAGCTGGTTCCCAGACTGACAAGGAACTTCATGAAGGAGGGATACATGGAGAAAACAGGCCCACGGGTGAGTGTGTTTCCTCTTCCTCTTCCTCCTCATCTTCTTCATCATGTTCATTGATGTCACTGATGCTTTTAATGCATGTCACTCTTTCCTCTTGCACAATAAATCATTGTAGGTGAAATCAATATTGTATATGCTTTTATGTATTTGTTTGGTGAGCAGATGATGTGTGAAGTGACGGCTGTTGATCACACTGATTGTGTGTTTGTGTGTGTTGATCACACTGATTGTGTGTTTGTGTGTGTTTAGCACACCGAGGGCTTTAAGAAAAGATGGTTTACGATGGACGACAGGAGACTGATGTACTTTAAAGATCCTTTGGTGAGTAAAAGATGATATGTAGACATTTTCCTTCCATTTCAAATTTAACATACAATATTTTTAAACATTTGTATTATATTATATTATTTTATTAGTAATGCTTTGTAGTACTACATTTAATACTTAATAAAATATTAAATAATAAAATGAAAAACTATATTTTAATATATTTGTTATATATTATAATTATAATTTATTATTATATATAATATTTTTATATTTGTAGTATTACGTATTATTTATATAATGAAATCAAATATAATTTACAGTAATAAAAAAGTATGTTATGGCTTATATTATACTATATTATATTATTTTATTATTATATATTATGTTATTATATTATAGTACAGTAATACCTCGGTTCACTAGTTTAATTCGTTCCAAGAGCGAGCTCGTATCCCAAAATGCTCGTACACCAAAACAATTCCCCCCCATAAGAATGCAATAAAAATCAATTAATTCGTTCCACACGACCATAAATGCCCATTTTAAATATTTTGTTTTTATTTTACCCTATTAATTACAGTTAAAATTATAACCGTTAAGATCTCATATAAATACTAATTAGTAATTGACAATTAAACTCTAAAAATACTTGACAATTTGCTGTAACTCACTTTGAGCAGCGTCTGCTGGCATAAAGGAGATGAGAGACAGAGGAGGGAGGGGGAAAACACAAAACCTGGATTCAAGTGCAAATGAGTGAATTTATTATAATAGTGCAGAAAAGAAACGAAGTGATAATCCAGAGTGAAAGTCGTGGAAAGGGAGACGCGTGCGCGACCAGCGCGAACTCCGGGAGACGCGCGCGCGACCAAAGCGAGCTCCGTGAGACGCGCGCGACCAACACGAGCTCCGGAGTGGAGAGAAGTGAGGAGACAATGAATTCATGAACCACATAATATTTCACTACGTGAACAATAGCGATCACAATTAATTAATGTTATCACTTCTAAAAGTATCACTGTGGTGAATGATGCAGCCAAACAGAGCGAGGCTGAGAGAATGAATGCTTTAAGGGGTGATAAAGGGGTTGGAACTGCGGGACTGTGTTATGAGAGGCTGTCATAACTAGCTGTATTTTAGCTGTATTTCCAGTAAAAATGCCCACGAAGATGCTGAGCGTTAGGACAAAAATGCGCGTGGGTGAGGGAAAAATTTGTTCGCACTTCGATACTGTTACATGTGTTCCTGCCTGGGTCTTGTTAGTTTCACTTCATGTGTCCCTTAGGTGTTCCCGTCCTCTGATGTTAGCCACTCCCCCTTGTTTGGTGTTCAGCTGTTCTGTGTTATCCTTCCTATTTAATTCCCATGTTCTCCCTAGTCATTTGTCTCTTGTTAATTCTGTTTGTTCAGTTATGTGCCAGTGTGTGGATGCCCTCTTTGTTTATTAAAGTATTTCTTTGAATCATCCGTGTTTCCTCGTCGTGGTGCTCCGCATCGCACACCAGCACCCCCGAACTGTGACAGAACAAGAGACCGGGTTGGTCGCCCACTAAAGACTTTCCGATGGATTGCCACATCGCCCCCGCCATGGCCCAAAGGGCGATTCGTTGCTTTTTCACTGCGGCAGCTGTGCGCGCCTGGAAGCTGCACAGGGCTGCCGTCCCAGAGCACGGCGCGAGCCGTCAGTCAGCGCCTGAGCCCACTGCAACCTGTCCGTCATCGCCGATCACCCTCGCCATCGCCCAGAGGGCTATACAAATGTTTTTCCTCACGGCAGCCATGCGCGCCTGAGGATGAGGATGCGCGCCTGCCATGCGCGCCTGCCGCTTCCGAGAAGGATCCAAATCCCGCGGCCGAGGGAGAGCCGAATCCCGCGGCCAAACTGCCGCGTGAGCCGCCGGCCTTCCCAGCGCCGCCGCCAGCCTTCGCGGACCTGCCAGAGCCGCCTGAACTGTGGCCCGACCCGCCAGAGCCGCCTGAACTGTGGCCCGACCCGCCAGAGCCGCCTGAACTGTGGCCCGACCCGCCAGAGCCGCCTGAACTGTGGCCCGACCCGCCAGAGCCGCCTGAACTGTGGCCAGAGCCGCCTGAACTGTGGCCCGACCCGCCAGAGCTGCCTGAACTGTGGCCCGACCCGCCAGAGCTGCCTGAACTGTGGCCCGACCCGCCAGAGCCCGATCCAGAGATCCGCCAGCCAGAGCCTGATCCAGAGATCCGCCAGCCAGAGCCTGATCCGCCGGACCCGCCAGAGTCTGCCGGGCTCACCCCCCCGGCGCCGCCTGAACCGCCTGACCCGCCAGAGCCTGCCGGGCTCACCCCCCCGGCGCCGTCTGATCCGCCGGCCTTGCCTGAGCCAGCTTGGCTCATCCCTCCTTTCCCTCCTCCTGGACTTATTTATTTATTTTTTGATAAGAGTGTTTATTTATTTTCATATTTTTTTCCTCTGTGGTTGAAGACTATTTATTTAATGTTATCATGTTTACTTGGTTCGGTTCTGTCCCCCGCCTAGTCCCCCGCCCACCCTCCGCAGTGGTCTCATGGTCGGCGCGAGGACGCGCCTACCAGAAGGGGGGCGTTATGTTACATGTGTTCCTGCCTGGGTCTTGTTAGTTTCACTTCATGTGTCCCTTAGGTGTTCCCGTCCTCTGATGTTAGCCACTCCCCCTTGTTTGGTGTTCAGCTGTTCTGTGTTATCCTTCCTATTTAATTCCCATGTTCTCCCTAGTCATTTGTCTCTTGTTAATTCTGTTTGTTCAGTTATGTGCCAGTGTGTGGATGCCCTCTTTGTTTATTAAAGTATTTCTTTGAATCATCCGTGTTTCCTCGTCGTGGTGCTCCGCATCGCACACCAGCACCCCCGAACTGTGACAGATACAATGCTCGTACACCGATTTTCTCGTAAACCAAGTCGCTCGTAAACCGAGGTACCACTGTATATTGTACTGTATTATATATTATTTTATTATTATATTATTAAATATGTTATATTTTATGGTATTTTTATATATTACTTTATTATTATATTATTATACATTGTTACATTTTATTGTATTTTTTTACTGTATTATATTATATGATTATATATTATATTATATTGTACTGTATTATATTATATATTATTATACATTGTTATATTTTATTGTATTATATTGTATTGTTTTATAGTATATATTATTTTATTATTATATATTATGTTCGATTTTATTGTATTATTATATTGTACTGTATTATGTTACATATTATTATATTATTATATATTATGTTATGTTTTATTGTATTATTATATTATATATTATTTTATTATTATTTTATAATCATTACCTTATTGTATATTTTGTCAAATTGTATTATATTGTGCTGTATTGCGTTGCATGGACTGTTTCAGGATGCGTTTGCGCGTGGCGAGGTGTTCATCGGCAGTAAGGAGAACAGCTATACGGTGGTGTCCGGCCTGCCGCCCGCGACCCAAGGATACCACTGGAAATACGGCATCACTATCGGAACGCCTGACAGGAAGTTCCTGTTCGCCTGTGAAACAGAAGCAGAGCAGAAGGACTGGATCTCTGCCTTTCAGAGAGTGGTGAACCGGCCCATGATGCCGCAGGAGTACGCAGGTACACAGCAGAAACACCCTCACTGAGAGCTGCTGATTGACTGGAGTTCACTCATACACTCCTTAATTTCTCTCTGCAGTCGAGGCTCATTTCAAGCACAAGCCTTGATGCCGGAGGCCGCTGACCGGCCGAGATGCTGCAGGCGGGACAGACCGGACAATCAACGGCGGTTCTGTCCGGTGACGCACAGGAAGTGCTCCGGCCCGAACGAAACAGCCCCTCCCCACCTTGATTTAGTGCTAACGGCCCGGACAGCGGCGAAGCTGAGGCTTTAATCATGAATGTCACTCTGTGTTACCAAAGCAGACGCAGACTGTGTCGTCAGCCGAGCTACTGTACAAATATGGCATGTGAATGTTGTTCATCGCTCTTAAACGTAACATGTAATCTGTAAATCACGAGGTGAGCAACGTCACAAAACGGTTGTGTTTTCTTCCCAGTGTGTTTTGACTGATGTTATTTATTGGATTATCCAAGCAAATGCTGCTGTGAAGAGTAGCGGATCCTCCGGCGCTACGCACACGTGTCGACACTGCAAACAAATCACGTCTTACTCAGTGCTTTTGTCTTGATTTGCAGAACAAATACAGTAATACCTTGAGATACAAGCGTCCCGACATACGAGTATTCTGAGATACGAGCAAGCCTTCGAACAAATTTTTGCTTTGAGATACAAATAAATATTTGAGATATGAGCAGCTTACAGACGCTTATAGTCCACACCGCCTCACTCCTTCACTTCACGTGTTCCTCCACTAAAATAAAAGAGCAAAAACAACAGTGGAGAGAAGATCGAGCGCGTATTGCTGCAGACGAGATGTCATGCGTGTGTATTGAGTGCAGATGAGATGTTATTAATCTATAGCAATTAAACAAGTTTTTTCCATTGTTATTAGCACTAATAAAGGAGTTTTTTAGAGGGCTGGAACGGATTAATTATTTTACTGTTATTTCTTATGGGAAAAATGATTTGAGATACGAGCAACTCGAGTTACGAGCTCGTCCTGGAAATGATTATGCTCGTATCTCAAGGCATCAATGTATATAAACATTTACTTGAGAAGGAAAAGGATTTCTTCATTTTATTTGAAAATAAAGACTTTTGTCTTGCTATGCTTTCCTGTATCTCTAACAGCAGAGAGCAGCGCTTGCAACATCAAGGTCATGGGTTCGATTCCCAGGGAAAGCAAGAACTGATTAGAATGTCAATGTGTTTCTTGAATGCGATGCAAGTCGCTTTGGATAAAAGCATGAATGTGAATGTAAATGCTTTAAATTAAGTGAATATTTATTCATTATTTAAGCATAAACTCACTTTGTTTTTGCTTCTGAAGTAAATGTATCTTGATCTAAGAATACATTTTGATATTTGTACTAGCAAACAAGACAAAAATTCTGAGTCAGAAAATCAATTTTTGCATTATAGGGGTTTCGTTCATCGTAAAGACCCTGTTAGAAAACTGAAATGATCATTAAGATTCTACAGGCAGTTCATTTCATAAACTACATACTACTTTTGTTGTCTGTCAGATTCCTCTTCTACATCATGAAGACAGTTCCTGATTCATTTTCCTCCACTAGGTGGAAGCACATCCCAGATGAAGAGGCATGAGTCCATCATCAGTTGTTTTTATGCAGATATTTCTGATATATCGGCCGATATTTGGCCAAATTGAGATGATCTGCTCACTTATATGATTAAAGCTAGTGCTAGTTCTGCTTATCTCACTCAGTACATGCAATTATTGAGTGAATATTAAGTATTTAATTTAAGGAATCTCTAATTTGCTGCAATTAAATTGCATTATGTGTATCTAATCCTGCTTTATGAATATCGGTATCTGTGAATAAAGAGACACACATCGATAAACACTACTTTATAATCAATACGTTTCCTTTCATCTGTTGACTGAAGGATGCGTGAGTGAATTCTGCAGGTTTTATATAATGGATATGAATGTTTGATGGCAGGCTGTGATGATGGTAATAATAATAATCTGATTCTTTGTACCGCAGATCCTCTTGTTCAGGGTTTTGATGCATTCAGGTGCTTTTCTTCTGAGGGTTAGCGAAGGTTTACCGATGCAAACATTTCTTGGCATTACCGTTTGGTGAAGGATAGTGTGCAGGTTTTGTGGCCCGTCATTAGTTTAAAATAATCAGTAAGGTTTTGATCAGGACAAGTGCTTTATTTTGTGATAATGACTGTCTGATTGTACGTTATCCTGCTTATTATGCGGCTACTTATGAATAAATACATGAACATGAAATATTTCTTGAGTTATTTGGTTTTGTTTGGAGAGAGACTGTAAAATGCAGTATAAAATGTAAAAAATCATTGAAAGAGCATCTAATTCTCTCGCTGTAGGAGTTTGTGTTGGACTGTTCTGCCCTGAAAAGCATTTGCATGTTTTAGGTCCTGCTGAGTTTAAAATAAATAAAAGCACATGTTACAGTGAAGAAATAAACAGACAAACATCAGACGAAATGCTTCAAACATGCAAACCAAACTGAGCAGAAATCAAACAGGAGCTGTTGTTTAACGTGCATCACAAGTGCAACTATTAAATTCTCTGTGCATTCAGAGTTTTCTCGATTGCTGACACACAATTCATGATGCATGAGTCCATCATCAAGTGTTTTTATGCAGATATTTCTGATATATTTGATCAAACTGAGATTATTCGTCAGAAATCAAACTCTCTTAATGAGTAAAGCTAGTAGTGGTTCCTCTCATCTCTATCAGCAGGTGAAATTACATTTTCTAACACACACATCTCTAACTACACACCAGCTTGCACAAACCTCCAACTTCCACATCAAATTCAGATGCTTTAGTCAAAAACATTTTCTCTTTTGCCATAATTCCCAGGCAAATTGTGCCATTCGATTCCCAGGGAAAGTAAGAACTGATTAGAATATCAATGTGTTTCTTAAATGCAATGATAAAAGCAGCTGATAAATGCATGAATATGATTGAAGAGCTGCTTATTTTCCTTTTTTCTCTGTAAAACTGCATTGAAATAATCTGGATTGTAACAAACACACCAGTGAGATCAACTTGTAAGTGTTATAAAACCCTCAAGAATGATTTTAGTGATGAATGTCTCTGACAGAACATGACATGAGAGGTTCAACAAAAATCCTCGGCTGAATTGCATATCAGATAATGACTCTCTCTCTCAGTTCTGCAGAAACACAGCTCATGTAAGAAGTTATGAGTTTGAGGGTTTATAACATGTGCTGTTTCTGCACACAGAACAATGAAAGTTCTCCCATCATCTACTGTAAGTGTGAGAATATAAACTCCCCTCATGCTCATGTTTGCCCTTTGACCCTCTGCCCTTCGTTTCTCGTTTCCTCTCCTCCTCCTCTTCCTCTTTGTCTCCCACCTCTAGGATCTGTTAAATCCTCCGTGACTCTATTTATGTGATCCTGACATTCTGACGGTGTGTCATCGGTTCTGCTTCTTCATGCTTGCTCACGGATGATCGTGTGCGGTTTGAGTTCACAGTGTGAGCTTGAGGTGATTGTATTGTGTAGTTGTGTTTTCTGACTTTGAGAAAAATGGACATGTGTGTGAAAATAAGTGAAATGTGTTAATAGTTTTGAGAAATGTGTCAATTTGTGCCAATTTGTTTGGGAAATTGGGGCAACTTAATCAGTTATAGTGATTTAGCAATCGACAAAAACTGTAGTGTGTGTGTGTGTGTGAGTGTAAGAGAGAGAGAGAGAGAGAGACCATTGCCTGGCCTGACGCATTCCACTGCCTTCCTTCCCCATCAGTCTGGCTCCACTGCCCCGTGGAACTGTGGGTAAGTCAATGTTGGTTCTGTCTGGCTGCTTGTTGTCGTTGGCGTTGCAGCTGAGCAAGTGAGGGTGGGAGACACTAACTCACACACACACAGCAGGAGGCTGTTTGCAACCCAGCAGGAAATCATTAAACCAGGGTGGAGTCGCACAAGCACTGGACATCCTATTTACCTCTGATCCAAGAAGGTAAAGATGACTCGATCTCAGCTTACACACTAATCACATCAGAAAAGGGCTGTTTTGATGAAGGTGGGAATCTTAGTGTTAGAATACACAGTATTAATTTATGAGTGAGTCATTGAATCATTCATTCAACCGATTTGTTCATTCAACGAAACAGGATAACCGTATTTATGAGCGAGTCACTGAATCGTTCGTTCAATCGATTCGTTCATTCAGCAAAACAGGCTAACCGTATTTATGAGTGAATGCAATATTCCTGTGAAAGATCAAGTTACATACTTAGGAATTGTAATTAATAAAGACCAAAAAATAAGATGTGAACTCAATTTCGATCCTTTAATAATGAAAACCCCCAAAAAACTAAATTCTTGGTTGCAGAGAGACTTGTCTACAAAAGGAAGAATTTTACTCTCTAAAGCCGAAGGATTGTCCAGACTAACGTATGCAGCTCTTTCCTTGGAGGTGAACAATAGAACATTAAAAAAGGTTGATAGCATGTTAAATAATTTTGTTTGGAAAAATAAAACCCATTTTATAAGAAAATCTGTATTGATGAATCCACTAAAACAAGGGGGGTTGGATTTTTTAGATTTAACTACTTTAAATAACACTTTTAAGATTAATTGGCTTAAAAATGTCCTTAATAATCCGTCCTCACTCTGGAATATTATCCCCAACTATATTTTCTCTAAACTTGGTGGCCTGAATTTTCTCCTACTCTGTAACTATAATATTACAAAGATCCCCATCAAACTGTCTAATTTCCATAAGCAGATGCTCTTGGCTTGGTCCCTGATATACAAACACAACTTTTCTCCGCACAGATATTACTTATGGAACAATAAGGATATTCTCTACAGAAATAAGTCACTTTTCTTTGACAACTGGTTCAAAAATGACCTTTTGTTAGTTGGACAGCTTTTTAATTCACAAGGCAGACTTTATAACTATCCAGATTTTTTACAGAAATATAAAATTCCTATAACTACTAGTGCATTATTGTTTTCAATGCTATTCCTTCTGGTGTGTCTTTTCTTCTGCAAGGGTCTACATTTCCATGGCCATGTACTCACTCTTTGAACCTAACTGACACAATGATTGGAAATGTGTGTTTTTCTGTAGAGCAACGTAAAAATAATTCTAAAATCAGAGCTCTCTTCCAGAGAGAATTAATGACAATTCCTTATATAATACCATATTGGAATAATATTGTAGAGAATTTACCATGGGAGAAAGTATGGTCCTTGTCACATAAGTATCTGCTTACTAATAAAGTAAAAGAAATAACATTTAAATTAATTCACAAATGTTACCCAACTAAAGCCTTTCTTAAGAAATATAAGTCAGATATTGAAGTGAATTGTTCTTTCTGTCACTCTGCTGAGGAAGATTTCATTCACTTGTTTTGGCAATGTACCCACACTGAAATATTTTGGTCAGATGTGTTAATGTTTATCCAATCATATCTTATAAGTGACTTTTCTTTCTGTTTTAAAGATGTCATCTTTGGACTGTTTGACTACTCTAAAGAGAATATAGGGAAATATTACGTAATTAATCTGTGTTTCCTACTGGCTAAATTTCACATACATAAACAAAAATTTACTGGCTCTAAACCTCTCTTTTCTCTATTCAGAGATGATCTAGACCGATATATCGAAACTATCCAATGCTTTATTAATCCCAAAGCTATGAAAACTGTTTCTCTTTATTCATCCTTTTTGTCCTCTTAAGGTTTACATAGCCTATATTGCATTGTTGTTGCTTTATTTCCCTGGCAATTTATCTGTTTGTGTACTCTTCTTTTTTTCTTTTCTTTTTTTTGTATTCTACATGTATCTGTATTGATTTAATGCTCTGATGTCTTGTACTGTTTACAGTTTTTTCCAATTGCTTACACACATTTTCAAAACTAAGTCTCCTTTTTTCAAAACTCTACACACAATTCTCAAAACTGCACACACAAAATGCAAAATGTCTCACATCTCCTTCAAAAATGCAACACTGCATTCAAAATGCCATAAACACATGTCAGAATGAAGCATTTGCATCAAATGGCAAACACTTCTTTCATAATAATACATTTTTGGATATACCATGTAAACACTGCTGTTCTGAATCTAAAGCTCTTTGCTCTTTCATACGCTTATATCTAAATTTCAATACAATGTTTTACAGTGAAAGTAATCAGGGTAACCGGATTGTGCACCGGAAACGCCAATGCAATGTAGAAACAGAAACTATTTATTAGGCCAAACATTACTGTTGTATACATTAGCGTACAACAAAACTATAAACGTGTAAACCAAAAGTATATTCTTTACAGTAGACTACAGTAAAGTGTGTGTGGATTTAGAAAAGGTGAATATGGAAGTAGGTACACAACTTCAAATTGTGGATGGGTGGCAAACCAGTTTTGGACCAGAACAGCCCGTTGAACACTAATGTTTTCCCATATAACCACAAATCTAGCAGGCGCCTGATCTGGATCGGGACAAGCTCTTTGGGTGAATTGCATCCACAAAAGTCCTTCTCCTCCTCTTGGTATTTGTCCTGGTTGTCCCCTGCCTCTTCCTCCTACTACTCTTTCTCTCTGTTCATTGTTAGCATTCATCGTTCAAAACAGTAATCTGACCTTTGATGTATTTATAGACCTTTCTATACTACTGTAACGTAAAGCAGCGATTGGTTTGTGATCAGTTAAGCAGTTAGTGTTTGCACATGTGAGGAGTGTGTCTGTGTGACCTGGTAAATAAGTGTAACGTTTTGATTGATTGTGTTTGGAAAAGGAAAGCAAGTCACTTCCTGATAGATCTTTGTGTTTTAGGTAGAGAATTGTGTGTAGTGTTTTGAAAAAAGTGTTTTAGGCAATTGAAAACTGAGTCAAAGGTTGAGAAATAGCTTCTGGTTTTGAAGATTTGGCATGTAGTTTTGCACTTTGAGTGAGAGGTTTCAAAAATTGTGTGACATGAAAAGATTTTGTGTGTAAGCAATTGGAAAAAACTGTAATAAAAAATAAAAAAATAAAAACGTATTTATGAGCGAGTCACTGAATCATACACTCAACCGATTCGTTCATTCAATGAAACTGGATAACCGTATTTATGAGCGAGTCACTGAATCATACACTCAACCGATTCGTTCATTCAATGAAACTGGATAACCGTATTTATGAGCGAGTCACTGAATGGTTCACTCAACCGATTCATTTAAAAGCACTGATTCATTCAGGAATGAAGCATCACTACTGTTGCTCTGAGATGTTGTTTAGAAATATTTTCACTGGTGGAGCAGAATCAGACAAAGTAACTGGCAATGTGTATAAAATGACAATTTGTTATTATTTACTAAATGTGTTGTTGTATAAAAGCAAACAGTTTATATATCAAGCGTTCTTAACACTGTGTGTTATAGATTGACCTGCTGTAATCATAATTATCTTTGGTCTTTATCTATCATTATCGTTGGTCTTTATCTATCGGTCTCGCTCAGCATGATGGATCACAATCATCAATGTGCAAAATCTGTGCTCTAAAATCACAAAATAATACACCATAATTGTTTTAGGAGTGAAAATCGCAATCTAGTAGCGCTTACTGTCCAGTTTTAATACCCAATAATGTCAGCAAACAAAATGAAGCATGTCGCACATATCAGCAACACGTGTGAACTGCATTCTGCACGTTGAGATCATCCATGTAATAAAATGTAGTGAAAGAAGAAATAAGTCCTCGTCCACCCACGACCATCTGCTCTGAAATCACAGGCTCGTTTCCACAGCATGAACTTATTCTCTTCCCTGCATTCAATTTATGCATTTCTGCTGCTTTTGTTGCTGTTTACCCAAACAGAGAGGCTAGCGTCTGTTCTTCTGCTCGTCTTTCATGCAACGGCAGTGGTAATGATTTTCTGCTTTGTATTTGTTTTGTTCCCTCCCTTAATTAATGCCTCTTTTATAATGAAAACAAAGAGGCCTTTGAGACGCTGTCGTTCAGAATCAGCCGTCTCTCTTCTGCTCTCCCTCGCTGTTTCCTGGCTTTATAAAAGCTCTGTTTTATTCCAGCATCTCTCCAACACTCGGATTAAACTCTCATAGTAACTCTGAATCTGAGAGATCCCGCAACAGGAAAGACATCGCACATTCACTCATTTTACATTTTAATTGCATTTAGCAAAAAAAGACAAGATTGCATTTAAAAAGCGTGTTGAATATTGTCGACAGAAATCAGTCTATTGTGTCTCACTCCCAAAAACCAAAAATAAATCAAGAAAAACCAAACTTTTATCCAGATCATAGTACAAACAAAAAACACTCAATGTTGAAAAGTTATTCCAAAATTGTTAGGAAAATCACTTTAAAATAAGGTTGCGTTTATTAACATGAATTAACTACACAGTTAATGTGCCGGGAATGTTTCTAACTAAAGCTAACAAAGATTAATAAATGCTGTCAAATATATAGATATTGATTATTTTATCTAATGCATTAACTAATGCTAACAAACGCGACCTTTGTAAAGTGTTTCTAAAGGTCAAAATGACCAGAAACGTCTATGAAAGGGCAAGATAAACATAAACTTAAAGTATCTGCAGAATTAAACTGTCCAGAGCATCATAAACGCGTCTTCATTCGCACATAATAGAGTTTTCCTGTTGCTCTAGCAGTAGAGAGCAGCGCTTGCAACATCAAGGTCAAGGTTCGATTCTCAGGGAAAGCAAGAACTGATTAGAATGTCGGTGTGTTTCTTGATAAAAGCGTCTGATGAACGCGTGGATGAAATGATTCTCTTAG
>JAWRVZ010000054.1:865000-885000 GCA_037043235.1 Rhodeus uyekii | reverse complement strand
AGCGACAGGAAAGGCTAGAAGAAAACTATTGTCTAGTTTAAGTTCAGCATTGATTAATTATGTGGAAATATCATTAGTTATGAATGTAAATGTGTTGAATTAGGCATGTGAACGTTTGATTATGGCAAAAGAGAAAATGTTTTTGACTAAAGCATCTGAATTTGATGTGGAAGTTGGAGGTTTGTGCAAGCTGGTGTGTAGTTAGAGATGTGTGTGTTAGAAAATGTAATTTCACCTGCTGATAGAGATGAGAGGAACCAGCACTAGCTTTACTCATTAAGAGAGTTTGATTTCTGACAAATAATCTCAGTTTGACCAAATATATCAGAAATATCTGCATAAAAACACCTGATGATGGATTCATGCATCATGAATTGTGTGTCAGCAATCGAGAAAACTCTGAATGCACAGAGAATTTAATAGTTGCATTTGTGTAATCAGTTCTTGCTTTCTTAGGAATCGAACCCATGACCTTGGCGTTGCAAGCGCAACTCTCTTGAAAAAGCCGACTGCAGTAATGAATGCTGTAGTTTAAACGCTCTCTGTGTGAGTAGGCCCACATAACGGGGTGTCCCCGTACCTCCATAACTTGCCCAGGGTCTTGCTGAGCTCCGCGTTGTGTAGATGCGGGTACTGATCCGCGAGCTTGCGTCGCGCCGCCTGCGCCCACACCATAAACGCGTTCATCGGTCTCTTCACGTGCGGCTTGTCCTTCAGGGACCTGCTACCCTGCGTGGGCATCGGCACCAGGGACCAGTCGTAGCCTTTGAGAACCTGAGACACGGCATCGCGAATGCACGGGGGGAAGCGCGCGTCCTCCTCGCCGTCCGCGCGGTTACCGGGGCCATTCTGCGCCTCCGGGTCCTCGGACATCGATGGAGAAGACGGTGCATCAGACTCCGCATCGCCAGGGAAGCAGCTTTCTCTCCCAGAGATGGGTTTATCCGGTTCCTTGGACATTTTAAAAAGGCAAAATGAACGCAAACCTAAGATGCGCAATTACGCGACGGTCACTTTACGCGCGCGCGTTGGTTAATCCAGATAACCTCGGTTTCTTGAATCTCACGCCCGTCGATCGATTGAATTTGCAACATTTCACAACTTGTTGGTAAGAGAGAAGTTTTTGTGAGGCTTCTGGACTCTCGCGCTCCTCCTTCTCTGCGCTCATTGGCGGAGAAGCTTTTGCGCAAATCCCCCGATTGGAGCGTCCGGAACATCAGCGACTATATCAGTTAATTGAGCATAATTGAGTAACTGCTCATGAATCAACTGCTCCTGAATCATCCCATCTTCACACACTATTTCATGAAAACACTTGTAGGCTAACTTAATGAACCTGACCCGAATAAAACGCAAAATATGCTGTAATAACTGTTTTTTTCCGCAGATTATGCTCGTATTGTTTCGCTATAGTTGTTGTGTAAACACAATTATTCTGTGAGAATGAAGGAGGATTTCATGGTTGAACTTTGTTCTTTTGTCATGACGTTGTTTTAATTGTTAAATACAAAAAATAAAGTTATTAAGCTCTATATTCATGTAAATGAGTTAGTGTATATATATGTATTATGTGTGTGTGTGTGTGTGTGTGAAAGAGAGTTAGTATGTGTATATATGTATTATATGTGTGTGTGTGTGTGTGTGTGTGTGTGTGTGAGTTAGCGTGTGTACATATGTATTATATTTGTGTGTGTGTGTGTGCATATTTACTATATGTGTGTGTGTGTGTATGTATTATGTGTGTGTGTGTGTTTATGTATTATATATGTGTGTATATGTATATATATATGTGTATGTATGTGTGTGTGTATGTGTGAGTGTATATTTACTATATGTCTGTGGGTGTGTGTATGTATTATATGTGTGTGTTTGAGTGTTAATTTTTGTGTGTATATGTATTATATGAGTGTGTGTTGGTGTGTTTGTATGATGTATATATATCATATATATCCACACACACACACACACACACACAAACACACACACACACACACACACACACACACACACACACACACACACACACACACACACACACACACACACACACACACACACACACATACATTAAATAAACACTTATGTTAGATTATTCCAAACATCAATTTACAATTCAAACTTTTACCACTTGAACTATGCAATAATAATACTCTTATATACTCTCTAATAATAATAATACTCTTCTCACACTGTGAACGGTTTGTATTTCAATTATTATCACCAAATCGAGCAGAAAACACGAACTTCACCGAGGATCATCAGACAGTGTGACGCGGAAGCGCATCGCGCTCTGATTGGTCAGTCCGCGAGCCGTGGTTTCTGACGCATGCGCAGAGCGCGTCAACAACATGGCGTCCTCCAGTGACAGCATCGAAAACAGCGCACGTTTTCTAAGAAAGCGACGTGCGGATCCACTTTTTCAAGACAGTCTTTCACACGACAGCTGCAGCAAGACAGCGCAAGACAAACACCCGACCAAACATGACAATAAAGTGGGCGTTTCGTTACAAACCGGGACCTACTGGTTGACGCGTATCGTGCTCCTGCGAGCCATTGCCTTCATCTACTGTGAGTTTGACTGACAGCTCGGCAGGATGCGGTTGCTAGGAGACGTCACACAATTAGTTACAGTTAATAGTCTGTGCATTTTGTGAATATAATTCAAGTGTGCAATCATGTTCTCTCTAGTTGTGGCTTTCACTGTGGCGTATAACCAGAACAAGCAGCTGATTGGAGAGAAGGGGCTCATGCCGTGCCAGCAGTACCTGCGGAGCGTCAAGCGCTATGTGGGGGGCAAGATTGGCACCGCCGCCCTGGCATACACGCCCTCAGTCCTCTGGTTCATGGATTGGAGTAACATGGATGCCAACCTGGATGGCATCGCGCTGGCAGGGATGGCACTTTCAGGGTTTGTCTTCCTCATGGGAAGCGCCAATATGATCATTATGGGAATACTGTGGATCCTGTACCATTCTATTGTGAATGTCGGACAGCTTTGGTGAGTACACACACTCACTCACGTTCTCTCACTCCCTCACACACAATCTCTCACTCCCTCACACACACACACACACACTCACACACACACACACACACACACACACACACTCACACTCACTTTCTCTCATTCACGCACTTGCACTCCCTCACTCTCTCACACACACACACACACACACACACACACACACACACACACACACACACACACACACACACACACACACACACACACACACACACACACACACACACACACACACACACACACACTCACTCACTCACTCTCTTATGTGGTGAAAATGAATTTAATCTCATGTATTTCTCTCTTCTTCCCTTTTTCCAGGTACTCTTTTGGTGAGTAAACATCTTTCACATGGTGTAATTTTCCTGCTCTCTGTGATTTCTGCAGCAATATTCTCTCAGAACGCTTGGATGTGAGTTTGTTAGAGCTCACGAGTAAATCCGAGGCTAAATTCAGTGTTTAGATGTTTGACTTCAGAAGTGAGACTGATTGAGGCTTGGAAGCAGATGCGTTGGGCGAGACGTGGACTCGTCTTCATCTGAACTTTCCCCCGGCGCGTTCACCTCATCCCACGAACCACATCTGAGAGCGGCCGCTGGAAATGTTCCTTCCACCGAAATCCAAATTCCCCTGATAAAAAAGAACGCCACAAATGGACTCAATTGGCCAATCAGGTTTTAATTTAGATCCTTTGTTGAAAGAAGACAAGAACATGTTTTTTTAATTATATTTGAATATTTCTTTTGTGTTTTACACAAGTTTGTTATTTAAAGCCGTTCTTGGTTTAGGGATCAATCCGACTGCATGTGACAGTAATGCAGTTCAGATCTTTATTAATCTTTAACCGTTTTTAGTAGATATGTGTCAATATTAATTGATGCATCGATCAAAATACTAATTATTTAATTTATTTCCGGAATGCGTGTGTCTATCTATCTATTTATATATATATATATATATATATATGTTAGTGCTTTGAAGATTAACCTGTTAACACATGCAATTAATATTTTTAGCTGAGCATGTCAAAAATATTTAATGCAATTAACGCTTTTCTATTTTCCCCATCATCCTTTGCCTAGTGTTACGTTATATGATCACGCTCTTATTCCTGCAAATTATGCAGAACTGAGATTCCAGTCTCACTCACACACATACTCACATGCGCACACACTCACACACACATACACTCACGAACACACACACATGCGAACACACATATACACACAAACACAAAGCCACTTCAAACCGCTGTGCAGAACTGAGATTCTGTGAATCTCCAGTCACATAAGCACTCACATACGCGTGCACACACACACACTCACATACACGCATACACACACACACACACACACACACACACACACACACACACACACACACACACACACACACTCATTCATACACATGCACACACACACACACACACACACACACACACACAGAAAGCTGCTTCAAATGGCTCTTGAACGGACAAAAACACAGAATAATGTAAAATTGCTCATTTTGTTAAGCACAGTTTTAAATGAGTTGAATGAAATCTGAGAAGAAAAGAAGTCGTGAGAAATGTGCCGTGTGTCGGATCTGCATCATGTGCTTCGGCTCTTAAAGTGACAGTAACCTAATAATCCTGCTGATATCTGTCATTAAGGATAATCAGAGAGAAAATCCCTCACTGAATAACTTCCTCTGCTTTAATAAGGATTAATCTAAATTTAATATTTAATCAAGGTTTCATGAGACAAAATCAACCAAAACAAGAACGTTCTGTGCATTTCAAAATTAAAATCTGAGCCGTTATGGCTATATATATATATATAAAATATACTGTCTTTATGTTGTTTCTACATTCATTTGGAGATTAAATATGAAATATAAAAATATATTAAAAACATTAATGTCAGATGCAATTAATTACAGCAAAAAAATTTTGGGCCTGTTTTTACATATTGTTTAAGAAACTAAAATGTGCCATTATGACTTTTATATCCCGTTTATAAAAGGATTTTCAATCGCATGTTCTTGCTGAATGTAATTGTGAATTAATAAAAATGTAACTGGTCGTGTAAAATAGGCACATAATATCAAAATATTGTTCTGAATCCAAGCTAATTGCGTCATATTGCAGCATTTTTTGAGGTAGAGCATCGCTGGCCGAGAGAATCGATGTCGGTGTTTTATGAGCAGTAACTTTAGTATGACTGTTAAACTTTAAATGTTATTTGGATAGGAGTGCCATGCATTAAAACTCCTGTTGAGTCCAGTTAGGAGTAACTAAATTATGTGCAAATATGCAGAATCTTCTGTTCTCCGCCCAAGCCTCAAATCCAATCGGCGGAGCTGCAGATGTAATGAATTATTCAGCTCCAAACCAAATAATTGTCCCTAGAAATCTGATTAGGGAGTGTAAAAATAGTGCGAGGTTCTGTGGTCCGTCTGCTCTGTGTGTGTGAGCGCGTGGAGAGATAAATGTGAGCTGCTCAATCACGGATGTCTTTCACTCTCACCACCTGCAGGCTCTGTGCGAGTAAACACTCGACGCTCTTTCCCAGAGAGTCCTGAGGATCCAGCGTTCGGGTTTTATGCCGTCTCACTCTCTCAGGATTTACATGCATTGCTCTCGGAGGAAAGCTTTAGTTGGCAGTCGTTTAGAGATTCAAAGCTCATTTTCTTTGCTTTATTTGTTCCTTTAAAACAACCATGGCTGGTGTTGCATGCAAAGTGTTTTCCTGTCGCTCTAACAGTGGAGTGTGTGCTTGCAACATCAAGGTCATGGGGTTGATTCCCAGGGAAATCAAGAACTGATTAGAATGTCAATGTGTTTCTTGAATGCGAATTCTTGAAAGTCCACAGCACATTAGTGTTGCAATCACTCTCTAAATTATATTTTCCAGCTGATAAATGATAAAAACATTGACAGTCTAACAGAAACGGCAAACGCCAAAACTTATAATAAACAAAACGATATTGTCTATTTTTTAATCCCGGGAGACAGGTGTTACGCGAGACTAAATAGTTTATTTTTTTTTCTCAAAATATAATTTGTTTATGCAAGAAATTTAATATTAAACATGACAATTTATGCATTGCCAGCAATAAAAATAGATTATTCTTTTGCACATTACTTGCTGGTCTTTCCTCCTCTATTGTTCTGTATATGGAGGGAATCGCTTCACAAACAAGAACAAATGTGGGCGGAGCTTAATTGTGATTGGATGGTTGTGGTTTGCTATTGGTGGATCTCATGTGATTGACAGGTTATTGCCCCGCCCTCATCATCAGAGAACATGCTGTTACTCTCATTCAGCATGACCAGGAATATATAAGAAACACTGCAATATTCAATTTAAAAAACAACAAAGAATTTTTTGAACATTTTGTCTCATGGTGACTTTAACAGTCGCTGTGTTATTTATTAATTATTGGTGAAAACGACGCAACACATTCGCCTCTCTGGTCCATTGAAATACCAAAATAAAACGCAACCCATTACTGAAAAACATCTGCTGTCAATCAGACGAAATTTTAATATATCAATGATATAAAAACCTCAAACCTATGGCAACAGATCTCATAATCTCATAACTAAACTCTTGGAATATGAGCGTTATTAGATTTGTGCGAGGAATTGAGATGGGACAGCATGTGGAATCATTCAGGTTTCATAAGTCGCGCTTCGATTGTCCCGCTGGTTTTGTTTTTCTGCAATAACAAGACGTGTAATATGACTCTGTGTGTCTGTGTTCAGGTTGGGAAAGCCAGCTCCTGGAAACCGGTTTCCTGGGGATCTTCCTGTGTCCGGTGCGGAGTCTGGCACAGATGCCGCGCCGCTGCCCGCCGTCGCTCATCAGCGTCTGGACCTTCCGCTGGCTCATCGTCCGCATCATGCTGGGTGCGGTCAGTACGCATGCTTTTCCTCCACACCTCCACTCATGTGTGGAAAAGAAAGAAAGAAGTAAAAGCACAACGCCATTAGACGACTTCTGTCTGGGTTTTTTATGGCTTCTGTGACTGGCCCATAACTATTGTCTGCCAAAGTACGGAGGTTGCCATGCAGATGAAAATGTTTTTCCAATTAGCTCCATAAATGAGGAGGAATGGGGAAGGCGAGCTGCACGTTCGGTTAAACGAGGCCAGGAATATAATTGCCTTTAAGTGCTTACAACTGTAAAAACCCTGCAGCCGTTTCCCCTCAGACTCACGGGGAATAAAACATGCCTCAGAAACGAAAACGCTGGTTTTAATGGAATGATAATGATTATTAATCATCTCCTCTTATTTGAGTGTTGATGATGAGATGTGGGCCAATTAGCAAGACGTTTATTTGTTGATATGAAGTGGATTTGCAGTGTGCAAGCTTTAACAGGCACATTACCTGTCGGAAATTAATATTACAAAGTCTCTTCTGTTCACTGAGGCTGCGTTTATTAGATGATAAATACAGTAAAACAGTGTAATATTGTATCAGTGTAAAACAGCTGTTTTCTATGTGAATATATAGTAAAGTGTCATTTATTCCTGTGATTAAAGCTGAATTTATTAGATGATAAATACAGTAAAACAGTGTAATATTATGTCAGTGTAAAACAGCTGTTTTATATGTGAATATATAGTAAAGTGTCATTTATTCCTGTGATTAAAGCTGAATTTATTAGATGATAAATACAGTAAAACAGTGTAATATTGTATCAGTGTAAAACAGCTGTTTTCTATGTGAATATATAGTAAAGTGTCATTTATTCCTGTGATTAAAGCTGAATTTATTAGATGATAAATACAGTAAAACAGTGTAATATTATATCAGTATAAAACAGCTGTTTTCTATGTGAATATATAGTAGTGTCATTTATTCCTGTGATTAAAGCTGAATTTATTAGATGATAAATACAGTAAAACAGTGTAATATTATATCAGTGTAAAACAGCTGTTTTATACGTGAATATATAGTAAAGTGTCATTTATTCCTGTGATTAAAGTAGAATTTATTAGATGATAAATACAGTAAAACAGTGTAATCTTATATCAGTATAAAACAGCTGTTTTCTATGTGAATATATAGTAAAGTGTCATTTATTCCTGTGATTAAAGCTGAATTTATTAGATGATAAATACAGTAAAACAGTGTAATATTATATCAGTGTAAAACAGCTGTTTTCTATGTGAATATATAGTAAAGTGTCATTTATTCCTGTGATTAAAGCTGAATTTATTAGATGATAAATACAGTAAAACAGTGTAATATTATATCAGTGTAAAACAGCTGTTTTATACGTGAATATATAGTAAAGTGTCATTTATTCCTGTGATTAAAGTAGAATTTATTAGATGATAAATACAGTAAAACAGTGTAATATTATATCAGTGTAAAACAGCTGTTTTCTATGTGAATATATAGTAAAGTGTCATTTATTCCTGTGATTAAAGCTGAATTTATTAGATGATAAATACAGTAAAACAGTGTAATATTATATCAGTGTAAAACACCTGTTTTCTATGTGAATATATAGTAAAGTGTCATTTATTCCTGTGATTAAAGCTGAATTTATTAGACGATAAATACAGTAAAACAGTCTAATATTATATCAATGTGAAACAGCTGTTTTCTATGTGAATATATAGTAAAGTTTCATTTATTCCTGTGATTAAAGCTGAATTTATTAGATGATAAATACACTAAAACAGTGTAATATTATATCAGTGTAAAACAGTAGTTTTCTATGTGAATATATAGTAAAGTGTCATTTATTCCTGTGATTAAAGCTGAATTTATTAGATGATAAATACAGTAAAACAGTGTAATATTATATCAGTGTAAAACACCTGTTTTCTATGTGAATATATAGTAAAGTTTCATTTATTCCTGTGATTAAAGCTGAATTTATTAGATGATAAATACAGTAAAACAGTGTAATATTATATCAGTATAAAACAGCTGTTTTCTATGTGAATATATAGTAAAGTGTCATTTATTCCTGTGATTAAAGCTGAATTTATTAGATGATAAATACAGTAAAACAGTGTAATATTATATCAGTGTAAAACAGCTGTTTTATATGTGAATATATAGTAAAGTGTCATTTATTCCTGTGATTAAAGCTGAATTTATTAGATGATAAATACAGTAAAACAGTGTAATATTATATCAGTGTAAAACACCTGTTTTCTATGTGAATATATAGTAAAGTGTAATTTATTCCTGTGATTAAAGCTGAATTTATTAGATGATAAATACAGTAAAACAGTGTAATATTATATCAGTGTAAAACAGCTGATTTATATGTGAATATATAGTAAAGTGTCATTTATTCCTGTGATTAAAGCTGAATTTATTAGATGATAAATACAGTAAAACAGTGTAATATTATATCAGTGTAAAACAGCTGTTTTCTATGTGAATATATAGTAAAGTGTCATTTATTCCTGTGATTAAAGCTGAATTTATTAGATGATAAATACAGTAAAACAGTGTAATATTATATCAGTGTAAAACAGCTGTTTTCTATGTGAATATATAGTAAAGTGTCATTTATTCCTGTGATTAAAGCTGAATTTATTAGACGATAAATACAGTAAAACAGTGTAATATTATATCAGTGTAAAACAGCTGTTTTCTATGTGAATATATAGTAAAGTGTAATTTATTCCTGTGATTAAAGCTGAATTTATTAGATGATAAATACACTAAAACAGTGTAATATTATATCAGTGTAAAACAGCTGATTTATATGTGAATATATAGTAAAGTGTCATTTATTCCTGTGATTAAAGCTGAATTTATTAGATGATAAATACAGTAAAACAGTGTAATATTATATCAGTGTAAAACAGCTGTTTTCTATGTGAATATATAGTAAAGTGTCATTTATTCCTGTGATTAAAGCTGAATTTATTAGATGATAAATACAGTAAAACAGTGTAATATTATATCAGTGTAAAACAGCTGTTTTCTATGTGAATATATAGTAAAGTGTCATTTATTCCTGTGATTAAAGCTGAATTTATTAGACGATAAATACAGTAAAACAGTCTAATATTATATCAATGTGAAACAGCTGTTTTCTATGTGAATATATAGTAAAGTTTCATTTATTCCTGTGATTAAAGCTGAATTTATTAGATGATAAATACACTAAAACAGTGTAATATTATATCAGTGTAAAACAGTAGTTTTCTATGTGAATATATAGTAAAGTGTCATTTATTCCTGTGATTAAAGCTGAATTTATTAGATGATAAATACAGTAAAACAGTGTAATATTATATCAGTGTAAAACACCTGTTTTCTATGTGAATATATAGTAAAGTTTCATTTATTCCTGTGATTAAAGCTGAATTTATTAGATGATAAATACAGTAAAACAGTGTAATATTATATCAGTGTAAAACAGCTGTTTTCTATGTGAATATATAGTAAAGTGTCATTTATTCCTGTGATTAAAGCTGAATTTATTAGATGATAAATACAGTAAAACAGTGTAATATTATATCAGTATAAAACAGCTGTTTTCTATGTGAATATATAGTAAAGTGTCATTTATTCCTGTGATTAAAGCTGAATTTATTAGATGATGAATACAGTAAAACAGTCTAATATTATATCAATGTGAAACAGCTGTTTTCTATGTGAATATATAGTAAAGTGTCATTTATTCCTGTGATTAAAGCTGAATTTATTAGATGATAAATACAGTAAAACAGTGTAATATTATATCAGTGTAAAACAGTAGTTTTCTATGTGAATATATAGTAAAGTGTCATTTATTCCTGTGATTAAAGCTGAATTTATTAGATGATAAATACAGTAAAACAGTGTTATATTATATCAGTGTAAAACACCTGTTTTCTATGTGAATATATAGTAAAGTTTCATTTATTCCTGTGATTAAAGCTGAATTTATTAGATGATAAATACAGTAAAACAGTGTAATATTATATCAGTGTAAAACAGCTGTTTTCTATGTGAATATATAGTAAAGTGTCATTTATTCCTGTGATTAAAGCTGAATTTATTAGATGATAAATACAGTAAAACAGTGTAATATTATATCAGTGTAAAACAGCTGTTTTCTATGTGAATATATAGTAAAGTGTCATTTATTCCTGTGATTAAAGCTGAATTTATTAGATGATAAATACAGTAAAACAGTCTAATATTATATCAATGTGAAACAGCTGTTTTCTATGTGAATATATAGTAAAGTGTCATTTATTCCTGTGATTAAAGCTGAATTTATTAGATGATAAATACACTAAAACAGTGTAATATTATATCAGTGTAAAACAGTAGTTTTCTATGTGAATATATAGTAAAGTGTCATTTATTCCTGTGATTAAAGCTGAATTTATTAGATGATAAATACAGTAAAACAGTGTAATATTATATCAGTGTAAAACAGCTGTTTTCTATGTGAATATATAGTAAAGTTTCATTTATTGCTGTGATTAAAGCTGAATTTATTAGATGATAAATACAGTAAAACAGTGTAATATTATATCAGTATAAAACAGCTGTTTTCTATGTGAATATATAGTAAAGTGTCATTTATTCCTGTGATTAAAGCTGAATTTATTAGATGATAAATACAGTAAAACAGTCTAATATTATATCAATGTGAAACAGCTGTTTTCTATGTGAATATATAGTAAAGTGTCATTTATTCCTGTGATTAAAGCTGAATTTATTAGATGATAAATACAGTAAAACAGTGTAATATTATATCAGTGTAAAACAGTAGTTTTCTATGTGAATATATAGTAAAGTGTCATTTATTCCTGTGATTAAAGCTGAATTTATTAGATGATAAATACAGTAAAACAGTGTTATATTATATCAGTGTAAAACACCTGTTTTCTATGTGAATATATAGTAAAGTTTCATTTATTCCTGTGATTAAAGCTGAATTTATTAGATGATAAATACAGTAAAACAGTGTAATATTATATCAGTGTAAAACAGCTGTTTTCTATGTGAATATATAGTAAAGTGTCATTTATTCCTGTGATTAAAGCTGAATTTATTAGATGATAAATACAGTAAAACAGTGTAATATTATATCAGTGTAAAACAGCTGTTTTCTATGTGAATATATAGTAAAGTGTCATTTATTCCTGTGATTAAAGCTGAATTTATTAGATGATAAATACAGTAAAACAGTCTAATATTATATCAATGTGAAACAGCTGTTTTCTATGTGAATATATAGTAAAGTGTCATTTATTCCTGTGATTAAAGCTGAATTTATTAGATGATAAATACAGTAAAACAGTGTAATATTATATCAGTGTAAAACACCTGTTTTCTATGTGAATATATAGTAAAGTGTCATTTATTCCTGTGATTAAAGCTGAATTTATTAGACGATAAATACAGTAAAACAGTGTAATATTATATCAGTGTAAAACAGAAGAGACTTTGAAAAAGATGAAGAAAAGCGTAATTATTCCAGTATATTGTCTGGTTGTGTATTTGCATCTTTAAAGCATGTGTGCAGGTCATGCACATGTTTTAATGCACCAACTTCTTATTTCTTTGAGTTTTACCAGTGCAAATATACCGGAACGGCTGTGGCAGATCCTTCATCAGCTCCAACACTTTGCAGTAATTTGCTGCGCTCGCTCGCGTTCAGAAGTCGCTCTCTTCCGAGAAGCAGTGCAGCGAACGCCAGCGGTTTATGAATGCTCTCAAGGTCTCTGCTGGAAATGCCGGCCAAGCTGTCGTTCACCATCATTTATTCTCTTCTGTTTTCCCGCTTCTCAGCAAGGGAGGTTTTTCCGCACACATCAAAGCTTGTGTTTCTGACGGGACCTGCGGTTCACACCATTCCCTCGGCTCCAAACATTCACTATCTGTCGCAGAGTTATTTCTGATGTCAGGAGAGAGTCGCTTCGTGTTGGTCGGGAATCTTTTGCTTAGCGACTAAAGTTCACACTTTCCAAAGTCAAACCGCTCGTGTTGGAAATCTTCTCAAGCGTTCAGTCCATCTGTTCACGTCCATAATCCGTCCAGCCACCTTGAAGATTCATCTGCAGCCCTTGCTTAAAAAAACTATAAATAAAATCAGTTAATAGCAGAATAAATCTAGACCAGGTCAGGATTGTATTGTTAGAGATTTTATGCCTGGCAGTTTCTCTTATTACTCTGGAATTCAATTAGATTTTCTTAAATTAATTTTTATTTCAAATTAAATATTAATTATTATTAATGAGATTCCTAAATTATTTTAATTACAGCTTTATTTTATTCATTTTTATTATAATTTTAAATTAAAACAAAATGTAAACAAATATAATTGTTTTATTTGATCTTAATTGTTTATAAATGATAATTAAAATAAGTGTCTTTAAGATTGATTATTATTAGATGTTCTTAAATTTAATTGCATCTTTTATTTTAAAATAAAATAATTTTGTTGAATTTTAAATTAAAATATATATCTTAATTGATTATTAATTAGATATTCTTAAATTGATTTAATTCCATATTTTCATTTCATTAAAAATACTTTTATAGAATTTTGTTAAAATTAAAATATAAATAAGATGTATTTTATTATTTTAAGTTAAATAGTGGGCGGAGCTAAATCATTTGGTGTGTTCTGATTGGTTGAATTTTCTGTTCATAAATTATCCTTAAAATCAAAATGAATGCCTGTTGCCTTTAAATTGAAACATATTTAATTTAATAATGGAAGTTAATTTTTGTTTTTTTGTTAATTTTTTTTTAATTTTTTTACTTTTTTTAATTAATGAATTATTTGAAAGCGTGTGAATTTTAACAGACATTTTTCCAAGAAATTTGCTCTGAACAATTTGCCTGAGTAAATGATTCAATGACTCACCCATTTAGTGTTTTCATTTGAGTTCTATTATTATATTTAAAAGTAGAGAGATTTTATTTCTCCATCATGTTTCTATATTCAAATGTTATTTTTAAAGCATTAATCATTATTTCTGCAGGTGTAATTGTAACTTTGAGCCTCTGCAACAGAAAGATGAGCTTTATTGTGAGTGATTTGATGGGTAACAGCTCTAGATAGCGTTAACTATAAATGTTTTGGATGATGTTGGTCCTGGTCTGGGTTCAGGTGATCGGGACAGTGGTTAACACTAGTTTCTCCAGCAGTTAATTTGAGCTGGATCACTGAACGTTCGGGAATGCGTCCCAGATGTAGTCGAGGATGTTTTAGGTACATTGGGAGATTATATTTCATGCACGGATTACATAAACAGTTATGAGGAGACGTTCAGTGTTGCTTCTGTAAACCTGAGTGCCTCCTGTTTCACATGTTTTGTGTGTGTGTGTGTGTGTGTCTCTAAGTGAGTGTGAGTGAGTGTGTGTGTGTTTGACATTTCCTCTTTGGCATGGTTGGCAGGAGTGTTTGGCGTTCATTAAGGCGGAGTGTGTGTGTGTGTGTGTGTGTGTGTGTGTGTGTGTGTGTCAGGCTCAGGCAGGATCTGCTTCTCCGTCTCCCGTCAGCTCAACTTTTATAGAAGTGAATGAGTTTTTAATTCAGGTATAAGCAACCGCCCATCTGATAGTAACGTCTGGGCAAGACGCACACACACACACACACACACACACACACTCAGACTCACACAAACACACGCACACATACCTGTGAGCTTTGGTTTGTAATGTAACGTTGGATACTCTCATGCTTGACTGACTCCAATTACCTGGAATTGAATTTAGATTATTTGTTGTAAAGTGAAGCGAGGAGAAGCTGAGCCGCCGGTTTCTGCCGAACAGTGAGGCGTTGTGAGTCGCTGCTCGCAACATATTCTGCATCAGACATGCTTTTCTGCTCATTTCTGCTTTAACGGCAAATTTAAAGTGGAAGAATAAATGTATGAACTTTTACAAATCATCTTTGTATTGCATTGCATTATAAGTATAAAACTACACAGATTTGATCATAAACTAAGCATGTAAATATCATCTCAGTGGAAGATATCGATGTTTATATGCATTTTATGTCAGCATCTGCTGTTCTGTTAAAATCTCATTGAATTACGTGATAATCATCAGAATTTCAGCTTATAAATATAATTTTTTGTCCATAGTAATATCAGCATTTGCACCAAATTTTATTTTTTGCCTTAGTAAATATTTTTATCAGTGATAATTTAACGAAAGTGAGTTTTTTTTAAATTATCACTGAGATACTATTGTAGTTGAATTAATATTTTAAATTGGTGTTTATTTGATTTTTTTTTTTGGTGTCCTTTTAATTTGAAAGTTTAAGTCATTTTCTTTGATGTTTTTTTCAGTTCAAACTTTAATTTTTATTTCCGTTTTAGTTTAGCTTATTTTAGTACATTAAGTTAAAGTCAATAAAGAGGAGAAATGCTATTATTTAACTGGATTAAAGTCCGTATTCAGACGCAAACATGTTTTATTTTAATTTAAACATTTTTATTTAATCTATAATAACCTGATTCAAAAGAACCAATGATGAAACACTGAAATTAAACACACCATAATATGTCAGAAATAAAATTAATCAACTGCAATATTTAATATTAGCGTGATTACGCACAGCCAAATTCTGATATTAAGTGTAAATGACAAAAAAAGTAATTATGCATTTTAGCTGGAAACTTGTTTATTTGTTGCATGCAATTCATGATTAGATCCAGCAGAAACGGCTCCTATAAACCACTGATTCCTCGATGATTTGCTCGCCATGTTAAAGTGATTTTAATCTAATTTATCTGTGATTTAGAGAATAAGTAAGATGTGAGTTGCTGCCATTAAAGCCAGTTGGAGGCTGTTAATGCTGGCTTTATTTATTGCCAGCTGACGGGTGGGAGTCGGTGGTTTTCACATTAGTGCAATCGCATTTCAGGAAGCTCGTACTTCATTCCAGGATTCCTTATTGCATTATCCTTAACGACATAAATGCAAGAATGCACTTGATAAGCAGAGAAGCTGTGGGACGGGGAGAATGATCCGACTGTTCCTGCGTGAGGTTTCGCTGAGCACGGAGTTGCATTTCCTGCTGGATCCGGATCAGCGCAGGTTCAGTTCATGTAGTTCTTAAAGCGACGGTTCGACCCAAAGGAAAATAATCTGTTTCTTTACTCTCATCTTGTTCTAAAACGTGCTCCTGTTTCTGAAACGTATAAAAGTCATTTATTCCAATAGTTCAGTTAAAATAAAGATGGAAAAAAGCGCTTGCTTTAACCTTTATAAATCCTACAGTATCATATTTAATGGACAGAGGCCTTTAAATGATCAAAACAGACACACACACGCACGCAGACAGACACACACGCATGCAGACAGACACACACGCATGCAGACAGACACACACACGCGCGCAGACAGACACACACGCGCGCAGACAGACACACGCATGCAGACAGACACACACGCATGCAGACAGACACACACACGCGCGCAGACAGACACACACGCGCGCAGACAGACACACACGCGCGCAGACAGACACACACGCGCGCAGACAGACACGCGCGCGCAGACAGACACACGCGCGCAGACACACACACGCACACATGCACACAGACACGCCGCAGACACTCACGCACATGCACACACGCACAAAGACACGCACGCACACACACGCACGCAGACACGCATACACGCATGCACACAGAAACGCACGCAGACACGCATGCACACAGACACGCACGCAGACACTCATGCACGCAGACACGCACACAGACACGCATGCACGCAGACGCACGCATGCACGCAGACGCACACAGACACGCATGCACACAGACACGCAGACACACACATGCACGCAGACGCACACAGACGCACATGCACACAGACAGAAACACACGCGCACACACACAAACGTATACACATGCACACAAACATATACACACATACATGGACATACAAACAAACACAGACGCACGCACACAGACACACAAACACACAAACATACACACACACACACACACACACACACACACAGACACACAAACAAACATATACACACGCACGCACACACAGACAGACAATCAATGCTGCTGCTCTCTCTCTGCTTCAGTGCGTCTGATCGATGTTTCACGTGTAAAAGTGTTTTAAGGTCGTTGTAAAAACCTTCAGTGTGTTTCTGCTCAAATCTGCCCTGATTTTCATCCAGGAAACAGAATAACTTTGATATTGTTAGTGATATTTCAGCTGGACTGAAGCAGCTCATGTTTGCTTTATTATCCAGACCACATTTATTATCTAAATCACCAGTATCAAATATGATCAGCAGCTTTATTGATTTATCTCACTATATCTCACTAGATTTATCTCACTATATTATATTATAAGAGCCATCAAATGTCAGCGGTATTTCAGCTCCAGAAGATTCAGTGTTGAAATATTTGTTTATTGTTTATCAGTGTAAGTAATTGTCAAGCTTTACTTTTTGAATGTGGAAGTTTTTGAGATGTTTGTTCTTCACTCTGTTCTGTATGTGCAGAAATGAACAGAAACATGAGCTGAATGCCGTTGATGCTGTAACTGAGATATTAATGTTGTGCATGTGTTTGTGTGTTTGTCGTCAGGGTTTGATCAAGATCCGAGGCGACCGGTGCTGGACGGATCTCACATGCATGGACTTCCATTACGAGGTGATCAGATTCCTTTCTTCTTTCCTTTCTGCTTTTTGAAGGTTTCGTTTATTCATATGAAGCTTTATCATAACAATCGTTGTGCGTGAGTCTCTTTCTAAACCCCCAGTGAAGAGCGACATGATAAACCACATATTCAGCACAAATATCTAAACATTTCAATTTACAAAGAATGATAGCTAGATAGATGGATGGATAGATAGAATGATAGTTGTTGTTAGCATGATTTAGCACATTGTTAGCGTATGCTAGGCTAGTTGCTGTGTTTCTGCTAGGGATGGAATGATACTTGCACTTTAAAACAGACAGAAACACTGAAGAAAGAAATGATTTTCACAGAGTATTGATTGTGAGCAGGTTTCTGAGAACATGGTAATATTAGTGTTTGTATCTCTCAGCCTTCCGCTCGTTTTACTGCGGTGAAAAACAGTCTGTTGGAGAGCTGTGTGTAAATCCAGGGATTCGGGATGATTGTGTGGAAATGCGTTCAGCTAGTCGGTTCTGTGCCGAACCAGCTCTCGGAAACAACCGGAAGATGGAGATTAGCTTCTGCATTATTAAAAACGGCACATGATTCTTGGCTGAATGAAGCCGGAGGGAATCCTGATGGATTCGGGAGAAGATCTACTTTCCAGTGAGTCGCTGACCGCAAAAAAAGAAGACAAACTGACATATGATATAAAAAACTTTTATCTAAAGATTTCTCATTTTCGATTATTTCACGTCGTTGGAATAAAATAAAATAAAAGCGAAAAATTAAAATAATTAAACTATAACATACAAAAATACGGCTAAATAAATTACTAGAATGAAAATTAAAATAAAAAATATTTAAATAAAATCAGAGTTATCATAGTTAAATAAAACCAAAATCATGAAAAAATAAATGTTAATTAAAAATGAAATATAAGAAAATATAATATAAGAAGAACTTTTAGACAATTCAAATTTTTTATTTAGTTGGTAATAAACCAAATAAAAATGAATAAAAACCATATTTAAACAACTAATGCAAATAATAATAATAATTATAAAAAATACAACAAAAATTGCATTTCAAAAAACTAAAAAAATGAAAGTATACAAATAAGAACTACGGTAATTCAATTAGACATTATAATCGGTTATTGTAGTTAACAAAAACCATCAAAAATGTTTCACTTGAAATAAAATAGGCGGTACCTGAAATTAAATATAAGAAAAGTTTAATGTGTACTAAAATATAATAAATATAAAACAATTTACAGTATTTTAAATATTAGAGACAAAACACTTACTAACTACTTACACTTACAACTAGACAAACAAAAAGACTAAAACTTGAACTGAAATTAAAATCAAAATAAGAACTAATTCAAAGTTTTAATAAACTATAATCGTAAAATACACTGGAGACACACAGACTCAAGAGTATATATACACACACAGAAAGATGAAAACATGACGTTTGTGAGTTAGCATTAGTTCTGTCAGTGAAGCTTGTGTAATTAATTAAACACATTTTATACGGACGTTGCATAAGATAGTTTTGGGTGTCTAATTTTTGAACAACACTTGTGTGAAAATAACAGCATGAGACGTGGAGCGGTGGATAAAGACAGGCTGTGTGTGTGTGTGTGTTTATGAGAGTGTGAGAGAGAGAGAGAGAGAGAGAGAGAGAGAGAGAGTGTGTGTGAGAGAGAGTGTGTGTGTGTGTGTGTGTGTGTGTGTGTGTGTGTGTGTTATAAAGGCAATGAATTGTTCTGGGAGGACAATAAGAGTATCTTTAAACCGTACAATAAAACCTTTATTTTCCAGCACTGTATGCTGTGTGTGTGTGTGTGTGTGTGTGTGTGTGTGCAGAGGTCAGGCGCGGTCAGAGAGCGTGTGCTTCATTAAGGTATTATTCCTGAAGGGTTTTCCCCACCGGTGCTTTTAATGCTCTGATGAATTTTGCTTTTATCAATGGCTTGCCGTCTGTAAGTGGATTAAACTAAGCACTTAATGCCGGAGGTTTTCCTGGTTTTCCAGCAGGCCATCCTTATGCTATTTTAAAGTTTCCTCATTTTGTTTTGAGTCTCCTTCAGTAATTTTAAATGCATCCAAGGTCAAAAAGCTTTAATGTTCTGATAATATGCATTGCTGCATCTTAAATATTCAGCCTCCTCTGCTCTGATTGGTCAGATTGCCCAGTGTGTTGTGATTGGTCAGAAAGCTATTGCTCATTAGCATATCCGTATTTCAGCTTTTCCTCAGCTCTGTTATACGAACAGTAATGATGGCGTCGGTTTTAGCATATCAATCTTGTTCAAACTGGATTTGAACTATGTCACCATCCAAATTCTTCCGGTCTCAGATACATTTATCATTCATGCATTTATCATCGCATTCAAGAAAC